>QJNX01000291.1:0-78782 GCA_004155925.1 Monosporascus sp. MG133
ACCAATTTAAAAAACCCACCCCCCCCCCCCCCTTCCCTCTAAAAAAACCCCTATAACAATTAAAATAAAAAAAAAATCAAGGAAAGAAAGTAAAAAGAAAAGATTAAAGAAGTAAATATCGAAATTTTTATAATATAATAAGTTCGATATTATAACCTTAAATAAATTTCGAACTTATAATTTTAAATATTGTAACTTAATAATATATTATTAAATTATAAAAGCTTTATTAAAAAATTAGTCTAATAATCTAATATATAAGGATAATTTAAGTCTTCATTTTTAAAATGAACGATAAAAGGATATTATTACAGTACAGGAACAGAGGCTCTTGTCTTCGGAGAAACCTGCCCTTGGGACCTGGCATGGGTCCCGCGCCGCTAAATTTCGGTTAAGAGAAGGCTTGGCTTCCCCCGCCAAGATCAAGGTGATCTAAATGATTTAGGTAATCTGGGACCAGATTATATAAATTATATATATTTACAGTATATTTACTTAATAAAAATGGATATATAGCAAATGGTTTTTAACATAGTTAGTTCTTATTTAATTTCTCCTTTTAATTAAATATATTATTTTTAAGTAAAGAAAGAATTTATTAAATTTTTTAATAAATAAATTTTAAATTTTTTTCTTATATTATTATTATTAACAAATTAAAACTTTATTTGGAATGTTATTTATACTTTTAGGTTAATATATAATATATTCGTTAGATTTTAATAATTTCTTAATTAATAACCGACTAATAATATAAGATGCAGTTCGATATAAGCTTTCTTAAATTTAATAAAGATAATATTATTAAAAAAAAGTTTAAAAGATAAATAACGTATTCGATTTTTGTTATTAATTAATAAAGGATTAATAATCGAATTAAACGATTTACTTTTTATTAAAAAGGTTCTTTAATTAATCGATAATATGATACCCCTTATTACCAAAGCTAAGGGCTTAAAAACGTGATTTTTTTCTAATTCTAATAACAACCTACCC
This sequence comes from Monosporascus sp. MG133, assembly GCA_004155925.1. Classification (NCBI taxonomy): domain Eukaryota; kingdom Fungi; phylum Ascomycota; class Sordariomycetes; order Xylariales; genus Monosporascus; species Monosporascus sp. MG133. The sequence goes on from QJNX01000291.1 coordinate 997, forward strand.
CTATCCCTAAGGAAATTATCGAAGTTCAACCCGAAAAGTCCGAAAAGAAAGAAATTAAAGAAAGATATGAAACAAAATCTGAAAAAGAAAGTTTTACGGCTAAAAAAAAGTTAAACTTTTTAACTGAGAAAGTTATAAAATTAAAGAAAAACAACGCTAAACTGGCTAGATACATAAAAACTTTTATACCTTTTAAAAAAAAAATTTCCCAGTATCTTTTTTGTTCGATTTTAATCAAACCCGAAAAGGAACTATATGTAACGAATCTGTCATATATCCACCTAGAGGTATAAGCAGTATCTGAAATAGGATCTTGATTTGCAGGTAATAATAGCATAATAAATAATTCAGGGGTTTATTTATTAAAAAGATTTACGGATTCTTCCCTTAATTAAAGAATAATACCTTTAATTAAAGGCTTACATTAATAGCTAAGAAGCGAAATTAAATAAATATTATTTTTATAAAAAGCTGTTCGGTATATATCCATTTCTACTAAGTAAGTATATCGTAGATTTATATAATTTATATAATCTAATCCGGATTATCTAAATTACTTAGATTATTTAAATCTTGACGTAAGGAAAGCTAAGCTTTCCTTACCTAAAGTTTAACCGTTTAGAACCTTACGCCTGGTTTTAAGGATAGGTTTTTTTAAGGATATGAACCCCTATTCTTATACTATAATACCATTTCCCTTTTTTAAGGATCCTTATTTTAAAAATAAGAACCGTAAATAACTTTTTCGTTTTATTAAAGGGGTTTTCCAAAGCTTTCTAGTTAATTTCATAATAATAAGTCGGATTCTTAAAAAGAAGTTACGTTTTAATTAACGTAACTTATACGATATTCGTATTAAATTAATTAAAAAATAGGATTAAGGCTTTTTTTTATTTTAATTATATTCGGTTTGGTAGGCCAATTATCTTTATTCTTTAAAATATTTTATTTATAATTGTTATATTTATTAGCAACGTCCTTTTCATAACGTTTTAATTATAAATTTATTAAAGAAAATAAACGAAATGTAAAAAGGTGTTACAGCAGGCCTAGCAGCCTAGGGCTGGCACGCCTTATGTAACCCACCCTCTTTACTTAGACCCCTTACTACCTTCATTCCATATAAGGGCCCTAGGCCCCTATTTATCCTTATAGAGGGACAAGAGTCTGTTCTGTCCTGACCCTACCCCATAGGAATAGACTGGTTACACCTGGCTTGAGCCCTACCGTAACAAAACGTTTATAAAAAGAATAAAATAAACTTAAAAACTAATTCTTAGTATATTAAAAAGCGGCAAAAAAAAAACCCCCCGAAAAAGGTTTTTAATCGATTAGAATAATTATAGCTATAATAGGACCTTTTTAAGAAAAAAGCAGTAAAAATATTTTTTTTAAAAAAGGGAAAAGGTGAAAGAAAAGTAAGGTCGTATAAAAGCGGAGTAAGCTTAGCTGGTTTCCGAAATAAGGTTATAACTGAAGCGTTTTTTTGTCGACTAGAACGCCGTAGGCCTGGATTTGGATAAGGGACCGTTATCGTCCGTAGTTTTAACCGCGTTAAAAACGGTTGGTTAGGATTTTGCCTGTAGAAATCCTTAACTAGGTTTATCGTATTCGTTAGATATTTAAATAGTTTTCATATATTATTTTCAGGTAAGTAATATATTTATTTAATGAAATATTAAGTTTTATTTTTAATTGTTTTAAAGACTAGTATTTTTTCAATTTCGTATTTATTATTATTTTATATAGATTTTAGAACTTTTTTAAAATAGGGCGATTTTTAGGTTTGGTTTTAATAATAGAATATAGAAAATAAGGTATACTTTTATAATCTAAGCTAATAATAATTTATAATTAATTTTTGAAATATTTTTATTTTATTTCAAATAGGCTAAAGCTTTTAAAATTAAACATATCAATAAACCTTTTCGTTTTAATTTATAAAATATGTAATGTTATATTTTGTTTTATTAAAATTAATCTCTTAATTCTTTTCTTATTATACTACTGGGCTATTGTTTATTATAAAAACTATAATTTTATTTATAATTAAACTTATATTATTTTAATTTTTATTACCATTATTTTTATTTAAAGGGTTAACGTAACGGTAACTAATACCTTATATATTAACTATTCCAGCCGTTAAATTATTGTTTTATATTTATATATAGCTATATAAGGCAATACGCTTATGTCTTCGTTAACAGACGTATTATAAGCAATTTATACGAATGGTAAAAACTTATCCTATTTATCCTATTAATAATTAACGTAATTTTAAAAATACAGTTCTAAGGTTTAATTTAACCGTTTTGCTTAATTATCTATTCGGGGGTAATAAATTATTAAAAACTTAAGCTTAATACTAATTTATTTAAAAAGACTGGTACTAAACCTAGATATAAAAAGCTTATTTCGGTTAGAAATAATCTTTTTTAATACTCCGTACTTATTGAAATAATATCGAATAAAGACGTAAGTTAGTTATTCCACCGTTACGGCTCCTTTAAAGATAAAAATACTTATAATTAATAAGTCTGTTAATAACTACCCATACTTTATTATATTTAACTTTAATAACTAGGCTTTTTAATATAAAACAATTAATGATAAAATCGCAAGCTATAATATTTTATATTTTGTTAGGAATATTTATAAGTTATAATAAACTATACGGTTTATAATAAGTTACTTTAACCTTATTATAAATATTATAATTCTTAATTATTTATTTAACGATCTGGCGGAATTTTCAAAAGTCGTATTTTTTTTAAAATCGTTTAGTAATTTATACATTTTTTAATATTTATATAAAGGTTTTTATGGAATTATTAAAGGAACTCCTTATATTATTAACTGGGGATATAAATCTTGCCGCGGAATAATAGTTAATTTTTATTATTATCGTTTAATTATCTAACTTTCTTTTATTTCTTTACTTTATAAGAATTTTTAAATTACGCTAACTCCTTTAATATAGGTTACTTTAAAGTTATATACAGCTATATTATCTTATCCTTCTTTCGCTATAATATTTATATATAACTTTTGAATATTTTCGCATCATAATTTCCTTTTCGATTCAAAATATCCGCCTAGATATTTCTTTTACCTTTAATATATTAAATCTTAAAATTAAACTTAGATAAAAAAAATCTAATTCTTATAGCGTTTATTTAATTCCTGAGTTATTCTAAATCGAATATAATTTTCATAATTTAAATAATTAAGATTTACTGTAGCCAGCTGGCATAAGGTTCATCAGAGTCGAAACTTATCGGCAACCACGTATCAGTCTGCTTCAAAGTAAGGTTCTGCTTCAGAGTAAGGTTCTATGGGACTAAGGCATACAATCTATCTTAACCGTAAAAACCATTAATCAGTTATCGTATTCGAAGATACTGGGTATAGTATCTATCGTATAGATTATATATATAATGATTTTCTGTATATTTGGCTCAGCCTGAAAAATAAGGCATGAACCTAGATTAACCTTACATAATTTAAATAATTATTAAAGAATTCTTTAATATTTTTAAAAAAGGTTTTTATTTTTTGAATATTAAAATAATTGTTAACAACTCCTTATCGTAAAACGGGGTGTCGGAATTTTACATCTTTAAATGCTTTAAAAAAACTAGCCATTAGGTACCATTTTCCGTTATTTTTTTTAATTATTTTAAAACTGCTTTAAGGGTGGAATTTAACGCGTTTATTTAAGTCGTTTTTTATAGTTTAGTAGTTTAATTATTAGGGCGTTAATAGCCTTTTTCTTAATTTCGTTAAAAAGGGTTTTTGTTTCTTTTAAAAACTTAAACTCTTTTACGACATATTCTTTAATAATAAACTTAATAAAAGAATTAATCAATTTTCGTAATCTTTAACTAAGAGGCGTATATATCCGATAAGTTCTGAAAACTGCCGGATATTAATAACGGTAACTTTATTTAAAATTAGCCAGTTTTTAATAACTTTTAATTTAGAATTTTAAGTTTAAATTTATTTAAAGATGATAATAAAGCCTTAGAAATCTAACTTTTGGATATAGTAACCGTTCTTTTTAACGTTTATTAATAAGTTAATCTTTTTAAAAGGTTTTACTATTTCTGCGATATACATTTTATATTCTTTTAAGATTTTCAAATAAATAGAAATATTATTTAAATAAACGAATATAAAATAGTTCAAAGATCTTCGTAAAATAATAATAAACATATATTAAAACCTGGCTGGAATATTAATCAGCTTTTACTGTATTATTTTATATTCGTAATCTTTATAATTAATTTTAAACGCGGTTCTTTATTCTGTTTTTTCGATTATACGAAATAAATAATAGTTATTTAATAAATTAAAAGTTATAATTTATTTAACTTTATTAATATTTTCTATTATAGTATTTATTAAAGTTAAGAAATATTTACTTTGTATAATAATATCATTTAATTATCGATAATCATAAATTCGTTAATATATTCGGTCTTTATGTTTCTTAATATTAATTTTATCGGTTTTTTATTTTTAGTATTATTCAAACTAGATACCTTATAAGTAATTTAAAGTTTTAAATATATTTTCGTTTAAGGTTTTATTAAAACCCTTTTTAAAAAACTTTTATTTTCTTAAGGTTTATATAGTAAATTTTATTCTCCCTCGAAAAGACGTAACCGTATAAATAATTAAATAAAATGATAGATTGCTATCTTAATGTTACATCCATAAAGATTCTATTAAACTCAGAGGAAGAGCCAGGTAAGTTAAGACTGCTGGGGCCTCCACCCCGCCGGCTAAGTCTCGGCTTTCGGCTTATCTTTATCCGTCTCCAGAAACCTTCAGAAATCTTTGGAAACTAAGGGAAATAAAAAAGGTATATATATTAGACGATTTCTTATAAAGATAATATCTTTAATTTCGCTTTTTAGTTATTAATTTAAGTTTTTAATCAAAAATAATTATACCGTTTTCCGATCTCCCTTAAGGAGACGTGACCGTATAGATAATTGGATAAAATAATAAATTGCTACCTTAATTCCTATGCTTTACCCCATCCTTCTCGCAGATTACCTAGCCCCGAACCAGCTCCTATCTACGTCGATTCTTATCGGAATTCTGGAAGTTCTTCGCAATCCGGAATAACCGGATAAACTATCGTTCGTAATCCTTTTTATATTATTTTAAAATATAAACTTCGAAATTTTTAAGCCCGTTATTATTATTATCTTTTAATTTTTCTTATAATATTTTTAAAATATTTATATTTTTCGGCATAAATATTATTAAAAATCGATTACCGTTATTTTCGTAAATTAAATCGTATCCGAAAATTAAAAACCGAATTCGGTTTTTTTAAAACAGATTTTTTAAATCGACGGTATTATTAATCGTCTTAATCCATCCGGTAACTTTATAAAGGCTTTAAATTATAAATAAAACGATTTCTTAATAAATCCTTTCGTTACGGATTACCGGTATGGTATAGTTAAAATGGCGCGGCATATTTAGCTATCTTAATAAAAGTAATTCGAAAAGCTGTAAAAATGATCAAAACTGGCAAAAGCTCGTATAACCTTTTATGCGTACTTAAGGTTTACCCTTAAGGTTTATCGTTAAAGTTTATTCTTAAGGTTTATTTCTAAGGTTTATCCTTAAGGTTTATTCTTAAGGTTTATCCTTAAGGTTTATTTTTAAGGTTTACTGCGACCATACGGAACCGTAGCTGGCATAAGGTTTATTAAAGTCGAAGCTTATCGGCAACCACGCATCAGTCTGTTTCAGAGTGAGGTTCTATGGGACTGAGGTATATAATCTATCTTAACCGTAAAAACCATTAATCAGTTATCGTGTTCGAAGATACTGGGTATAGTATTTATCGTATAGATTATATGTGTAATGATTTTCTGTATATTTGGCTCAGCCTGGAAAATAAGGCTTGAACTTATATCAACCTTGCATACCGTTTTTCGATTAAAAGAAAAATCCGTAAATCTTTTTAACGAATACTTTATTTATTATACTATTATTACCTGCAAATTAAAACCCTTATTTCAGATATTGCTTATACCTCCAGGTAGATATATAACAGGTTCGTTATATTTTAATAATTCCTTAATTAATAATTAACGAATAATTTAAGGTCTAATTAGGTATAAACTTTCCTAAACTTAATAAAAACGATATTATAAAACGACGTTTAATAAATAAATAACATATTCGATTTCCATTATTTATTAATAAAAAATTAATAATGAAATTAAATAATTTACTCCTTATTAAAAAAGTTTTTTAACTAATCGATAATATAGCACTTATAACTATTAAATTTCAAGGTTTAAAAAATCTTTTTCTTTTTAATAGTAACTTATTCCTACCTTTAAAAAGATTATCGAAATTTAGATTAAGAAATTCGACCAAAAGGAAAAGAAAAAGTAAAGTATAAAAATTAAGAAAGGAAAAAAAAGAAAACTTACGATTAATAAGCGATTAGATCTTATAGCTGAAAAAGTTTTAAAACTTAAATAAGAAAATGCCAAATTTGCCCGATAGCTTAAAAAGAAACTTTTACATTCTTTTTAGGAATTATTTTTGGTTTAAGAATTTTAGCTTTACCTTTATTTAATTACGACCGAAAGGAAATTATATTCCTTTTTATTTATTACGGAATACTTAATATTAAAAGTTATAAATTAATTACCCTTAAACCTTATAATAAGTATACGGATATAAAAAAGCTTTTAGTTAAAGTTAAATTTTACTTTAAATAGTACGAAAGTTTTTTTACAGAAAGTTACCAAAAGGTAATAATTATTTCGTAACTGTTAGCTAAAAAAGTATGCGATTAATTCGAACCTATTTTTAAAAATTCCTTAATAAACCCTCCTAACGATTACTTAAATATTATTAATTATATTTTTAACGATTACGAAAACTTTAAAAAACGAATATAAACTTTATTCGGAAATATAAATAAATAATAATATAAAATTAAGTAAATATATAAACTTTAATAAACCATTTTAATAATTAAGTATATAATTAAATTTAACCAGTTAACGGCTATTTTCAAATTACCTTAAGACGTATTATTTTTCCTTTATTATAACGGCCTAAAACCTTAAATTAAAAATAAAATATTTAAGGTACTTAAAATAAATCCTTTCGAAAATTATATAAATAAGGTTATTATTACCGACCGACGTATTTTTAATCGATACCTTAAAAAAAGGTACCGATAAACAAAATAACGACAAACGTTTTAATAATAAAAAGAAAATAAAAGATAGATTTTAAAAAAAAGCTAATATTATTTTAGCGGAATTTAAAGAAAACAAGTTTAAAATTAAATATTTTAATTACGGCAAAAAAGGTTATTTTAAAAACGAATATTATTTTCTAGCGAAAAAAAAACCCTTAAAAAGGAAAAGTTTCTTAACCCAAAAAGAATTTTGCGCGGCCGAACGAAATATAAATAACGAAAAAAGGATAAAAAAAAGTAAACTTTATTTCCGCCGATTAGGAATTTATTATTATTACGAGTAATAAGGTTAAAAATAACGATTTAAATAATAAAAATCATATTATTTATAAAAATATTACGACTATAAGGTATAAATATTATCCAAAACGAATAATCTCCAGGATAATTATTACGTTAAAATATATTTGTTACCTTAATACATAAAAATATAAAATATACGTCCAGAATAATTAATTACGAATAGATTTCGGTAATTATGGATAATTATTTCCCGAACATTATATTTTTCCAGAATACATAATATACCTAAAACCTCTAGTAAATAATTATAAGTTTTTGCATTTTATTATTTAATATAATTATAACTGCCTTATTTATTAACGAATTAAAAAAAATAATAACTTTTAGCCAGAATATAACGAAAAAACGCTTATAAAGCCAGATAATAAGTATAAATGTACAAAAACCCTTTAATAGCCAGATTATTTTAAATCTTATTATTTATACCTTAAATCAGAATAAAGTTAAAAGGTTATAACGTAAAAATACTTATGTTATTTATTAATATTATGTGATAAATATAAATTCCTAGTTATAAAAATATCCCTTTCGGAAGTTTACTTTTTTAATCTTATAATTCGAAAAAATAAAACTTAAAAAAAAAGCTAAAAGAAGATAATTGTTTTTAAGTGCCAGTTCGGTAAAAAAAATGGTTCAAATATATAAAAAATTATTATATTAAATATACGGCAAAAAAGGTACGTAAATAAAAACGCTTTTTAATCTTTAAAGTCCGTTAGTTAAAGAATTACCAAAGCTTTCGAAAATAAAGTATTAAGCAATTTTTATATATAAAACTTTATACGAAAAAAATACGAAGTTAAATTAAGATTTTAATTTATTATAAAAATAAAACGTTTAATGTTATAATTAATTCCGGAACAAAAAAACCTTTATTTCCCTGAAGGTAAGCGAAAAATATTAAATTTTTTGGAAATATAAATAATAATTATATAAATTTCGAACAGTTAACGGAGATTTATTTATTTACGATAATAATCGAATCCTTTGAGAAATTAAGGAATTTATAGTTTAAATATAAGGATATTTAAAACGGATTATTTTCGATATTACCGATGTTTTAAAATACGATATTATTTTAAAAATAACATAATTTCGTTTTAATAATTTACGGATTAATTAAAAAAGTAAACGTTTTTATAAGATAATTTTAAAAAGGAATTTTATGAAATATATTATATAATCAAAAAAGCTAAAGTTTTTAACCTTATAATAATAATACCCCTTAAATATCGACGCTTTAAAAAGTTGTTTAAGGAACGAATTCGAAAAAAATTACCAAATCATAATTAATAGAATTATAAAATTCCTATCAAAAAAATTTCATTTAAAACTTTATTAAATTTATTTTATAAATCTTAAGAAAATTAAAACTTTTTAAAAAAGTTTTTAACGAAACCTTAAAAAAAATTATATACAAAAATTTAAAAAATTTAAAAGGTATTTAATTATAATAATACCAAAAATAAAAATTAATAAAATTAAAATCGATAAAAATAAAGATTTTATATACCGGCGAATAGATAATTATCGATAATTAAATAATATTATTATCAAAAACAGATATTTTTTTAATATTAGTAAATATTATAAAGAAAAATATTAATAAAGTTAAATAATTTATAATTTTAAATTTATAAAACGGTTATGATTTAATTTAAATAATTAAAGGTAAAAAATTAAAAATTATTTTTAGGATTATTTATAAATATTACGAATATAAGGTTATGCCATAAAGATTAATTAATGTTCCAGCTAGTTTTTAGCATATGCTTATTATTATTTTATGGAAATTTTTAAATAAATTCGTTTTCGTTTACTTAAACGATATTTTTATTTATTTAAAAACTTTAAAGAAACATAAAAAATAGATTATTTAAGTACTAAAAGTACTTAAAAAAGCTAACTTACTAATAAACGCAAAAAAAAGCGTTTAATATATCTAAAAGTTAAAGTTTTTAAATTTTATTTTTACCCTTAAACAAATATAAATCCAAAATTCCAAATTAAATATAATTAAAAATTGGTTAATCCTAAACAAAATTATTATTACGGATATCCGTTAATTTTTAGGATTTATTAATTATATATAACCTTTATTTTAAAATTACGGCAAACTTATTAACCTCTTAACCAAGCTTATTATTAAAAAATACGTCGGGAAAAAATTCGAACTTTTTAAAAAAACCAAAAAAACGTTTAAAACAATTAAGGATAAAATTATTAACGCCCCGGTAATTAAGCTACTAAATTATAACAAAAAGAAACGATTTAAAATAAACGTTTTAAATTACGCCTTTAAAATAATTTTATAATAATTAAAAAATAACGAAAAATAATACTTACTAACGTACTTTTTTAAAGCTTTTAAAAACGTAAAACTTAAATATCTTATTTATAACAAAAAACTGATAACGATTATTTTAACACTTAAAAAACAAAAATTTTTCCTTAATAAAATTAAAAAAATATTTAATATTTATTTAAACCATAAAAATTTTATTCGATTTATAATTACTTAAGAACTAAATAAACGTTATAAAAATTAAATAATTTTCCTATCGAAATTTAACTTCAAAATTTATTATATTAAAACTAAAAGAAATATCCGAACGGATATATTAAACCGAAAAGGAAATTATAACTTAAAAATCTCCAAATGATATATACAGATACTATATCGTAAAAACGATAAAATAATATAGTTATATATAACCTTAAAACGACCGATTCCGGAAAAGTTAACCTAATTTAAAAACTTTTACGACCTGGAAAAATAAAAAAAAGTTAAATAATTAAAAAAAAAACGATAAGGATTAACGGTTATTTCGTAGCGAAATTTACATTCCTTACTAATTGTGACGGCAGCCTTACGATCAAACCGTGAGACTGGCAACCGTCACATGAAGCTGACAGCTGCCACCAGGCTAGCCACCTGCTATACAGAGAGTGGAGATATTTATAAATCTTTACGCATTTTGCGGCTTTACGTTTTTTTCCTTCTTTTTTTTTAGCTTAAAATTTTCGTTCATAGCGCTAATAAATTAGTTACTATGTTATATTAATGTTGGGCGTAATATTATTTTAAGCTTTTTCCTTTTTTTATTAATTTAGCAATTAATAAATAAAGTACCATATCTTTTTTTTTTATGTCGAGACGTTATAACGAAAAATAACGCGTTTTAAACCAGATCCGAAATTAAGACCTAAACCGACCAGTATTAAAATTAGATGTTTGTTAAGAAAAATTATCTATTAACTAATCGACGTTCGGAACGATTTAAATTAATTAAAGATAAAATCGAAAGTACGGAAAACGGTAAATACCTTAAAAAAACGGTAAAAGATAACGTACCGAAAAACGAAACCGAATTTTTAAAGATAAAAGGTTTACCAGACCAAAACTAAAACTATAATTACTTAAAAACCGATCCCGATAAATAGCTAATCGACGAGATAGTTAACGACGATTAGGACGTTCGAGAAAAATTTTAAAAATTCCGCGACGAAGTCGTTCGTTTCTAAACCGTATAAAGTTATTATTCCTTTATTTTTTCCGACGACGTTAACCGTTTTTGCCGGAAAAACATAATTAATAACGTTTTCGGTAATACTAATACGTTTCGCCTTATTAATATAACGGCATAACCCGTTTTCCGTAAGTTTATAAAAAATAATAACGCGAATTTTAATTATAACCGAAAAAAAAACCTTACGTTAACGACCCGGTTAATTTTAACGGTAATAAAATTAAATTTAACGCTTAAATTCGTAAAGTTATAAATAAGTTCGAAATAAATAAACCGACTTTTCGGAACGAAAAAATTCGTATAATTTATTTAATAAACTGTTTGGAAAAAAAACCGAATAAATAATTAAAATTCGTTATTAATTAATTATACGATTTTTTTACGTAACCGAAATAATTTAAATATTAAAATTATTATATTATAATCCGAATCAGATTTTTATTACCAAAAAAACCTTCCATATCTTTACCTTTAAATCCGGTAAAAATTAAAATATTTACGATTTTATTTTCAAATTTAACGTTATTATTTAAAAGATAAAAATTATTAAAGATAATTAAAAATAAGTTTTATAAAAATATATTTCCTTAAATTTCGATTTACGCCTTTTTAAAAATAATTACGATTTTAACGTTACTTACGAAAAACTTTATAACTGCGTTATTATAACCGCTTATAATAACTAATTCGCTTACAAAAAACGTTAACAAAAACGTAAACCTTAACCATACGACCCTAATAATAATAAACCGAAAAATAAAAAACCCCGTCTAAATAATAATTTTAATAAATCGAAAACTTTAAATAATACTAGCAAACCTTTATCGGAAATTAAAAAAAAGGCCTATTAAAAAGCCGGTACGTATTTTAATTATGGCAAAACGGAACATAAAGCTAACGATTACCTTAATAAAAAAAAAGTTATTACGGTAAAAATAATAAAAAGTTTATTTAATTCCGACAAATCGGAAAAAAAATAAAACTATGGGAAGATTTTTCGATAATTTTTTTTATATTAATAATAACGGAAATAAATAATCTTAAAAAATATAAATTATTTATAAGAATTACATAAATTTAAATAAATAAAATTAATTTACGTATTATTACCTTTTATGATACCGGAATATAAACTTAATTTTTCGTTAATTTTTTTTTCTTAAATAAATAAAAAAATAATTATAAATTCGTATTATCCGGTTAAACAAATTAATTTAATTACAAAATTATTGGAAATAATCCGCTAGTTAAATAAAACCTTAAATAATTATAATATTCGAAATTAATAGATAACGTTTTTCCGATTAAGTTTTTTAAATTACGGATACCGGATACGATATTTTTATCGGTTTTAATTAAATAAAAACATACGGCTTATTATTAAATTATAAAAATAAAAGTATTATTTAACTTAATAACTTTTTAACTTTAATTAAATTCTTACCGGTAATTAAACTTTTAACCCGATATTTATTAAATAAATATATCGACCTTAAAATTTAAAAAAACGTTAATTACCGTAACCGCGTTATAAAAAAGGCCGATAAATAATATTAAATTTTTCGACGTTTATAAAAAGATTTGTAAATAATTTTATTTTAACGTCCGTATTTATTATTCCGTTAAATGTATTAAATAAAAAAAATATATTAAACGTATATAATATTAAACCGATTATTTCCGTTATAAAAATTATTTAGAATAATATAATTATTATTTTATTAACGAATAAATTAAAAACCGACCCCCGTATAAAACGATAAATTAAATTTTTATTACTTTAAAAAATTAAACGTTATAACGTTAACTATTTTATAAAAATAAAAAATACATAACGGCTAAAAAATTCCTTTTCCCGAAAATAAAAACTTAAAATACGTAAAACGAATCCGGAAATTTTTATTAAAACCTTTCGTTTATTTAAAAAAAATTTCGAAAAAAAATTTTTTTTTTTAAATTTCCGATTTAACCATAACGTAATTTTGGAATTCGACCGGCCGATACTTACCTTAAAACTTTTAACTTATTAAACGCCTGTTTAATATTTTCCGTTAAAAAAAATAATAAATAAATTATTAAAAATAAATTTTATTAAATTATATATACGAAAAAATGCCGCCTTAATTTTATTTATTCCAAAATTATATTTATCAGACCGCCGGTTTTATATTAATTATTATTAAAAAAATTAATATTTAAAAAATCGTTTCATTTTAACTTTTTTATTTAACGGTATCATATTTAATTATTAAAAAGTTAAACGTTTTATAAATTTCGTATCGTTATTAAATCGAAATATTTAATAATATTTAAAATTTATTAAAAAATATTTTAATAAAAATATTTTTATTTAAATTTAAAATAGATTTTATTTAATAATAATCGTTTATTAATATTTAATTATACGAACTTTTTAATTATTACGTAAATATTTATACTGATAACGTTTTAATTTATTCCGGCTTTAAAAAGAAATATTAAAAATATTATGAAAAAGTTATTTACCGGTTATATAAAATTAACCTTTAAAAAAATATTAAAAAATTCCGGTAAAATATTAAAAAAATAAATAACTTCGGTATTATTATAAAAACTGGCATAAATATTTTTATCGATTTAATTAAAATTAAAATAATTTAAAAATAAAAATTCGAAAACTTTAATAATTATACCGTAATTTATTTATTTACAAAACTTTATAATTACGTACGAATATTTTGTTATTTTAAAAATAATATAATTAAATTATTAAACCGTTTATTAAAAAAATCTTTTTTTCGTAATAAAACCCGAATAAAAATAAATTTTCGAAAAAATAAAACGGTTCGTTTACGAAATCTTAATTTTTGCTTTTTTTTAACTTAATTAATCGATTAAAATAAAAACAAAGGTATTTTATTATACGACCGGAAATATTATTTAATAATAATAAGACAATAACGAATAAGAATTAATAAAATATTTTTCGAAAATTATAACCTTAATAAAAAAATATATTTTATTTAAAACCGAAAATTATTTATTATCATCCAAATTTTCGAATATTATTATCTTAAATTTTTAAAAAAAAAAATTATTATAGCCGATTATTAAGCTTTATTATATTTTACGAATAAACGTATTTTTTTACGCGCTAAATCCGATAAATTAACTTTTTTTTTAATTTCGATATTACCTTTTAATATTAACCTAATAAAAAGAATTTTGCCGTAAATACCTTATTACGAAAAACAGTTAATTTATTTATAATTAAAGCCCAAAAAAAAGAATTAAATCTTAATTTTACCGGACTAATTAAACTTTTTTATCGTTATTATTAACGAAATACCGATTAAAATACGAATCGAAAATATTCCGTAAAATACCGATTTAATTAACCTTATCCGTTATAAAAATAAAACGTAAAATTTAAACAAGAAAAACGGTAAATTAATAATATCCGAAAAAATAATTAACGGCCGTATTTTTTTCCGTATAATATTTATTTATAAAATTTACGTATTAAAAATATTCGTATACTTTAATTAAAATAAAATAATTAAAATATTAATATGGAAATATACCTAATTCCGGCTTAAATAAAATATCCGATAATATATCCGAAATTATTATAATTACCGTCGGAATAAAACGTTTTAAAATAAAACTCCGGAACTTTTTTACCTTTTTTTTATTTTAAATAATATTTAAAATTACGTCGTTATCGACAAAAAAATTATACCGAAAAATTATTACGGTTATAACTATATATAAACGTTTATTAATAAATTTAATAAAATTATAATAACCTTATTAAATAAAAGAATTAATATTATCCAAACTTTAATTAATTAATATGATTAATATTTATATCGTTTTTTTAAAATATCCGTTATTTAAATTAACGATAACGTAAAATAATGCGTTTTTTAATTTTTAATTAAATTAAACGAATTTACCGATATAAAATATTATTACGAAAACGCCTTATATTTATAAATCTCAAAAATTATTGAATTTACGAATTAGAAATAAAATTAACGTTTATATTTTTATATTAATGAATATTAAAATAATTAAAACGTATATATACTGGTATTAAATTTAACGTATAATTTATTATGGTATTTATTAATAAATATAATTCCGTTAAAGGTTATATTAAATAAAAATATTTAAAACTTCTTATTATTAAATTTAAATACCGTAAAAATAAAAATTAAATTAATTTAACGAATATTAATAATTATTAAATAAATTAAAAACGTTTAAAAGTTTATGAATAAAACCGCATTAAAAATGCAAAAACGTTAAACGGCATAAATTAATAAAAAACGTTATTTAACCGACTTTAAAGTTAACGATAAAATTTTTTTCCGTAAAAAAGGTTTCGTAACGTAAATACCGATTATTTATTTAAATTTATAATAAATAAAGTTTTTTAAAATTCTAAAAAAACGTAAATATAATTTCGTTTTTAATTTATTATTAAGTTATAAAATAATTAATTTATTTTATACCGACCGGTTACGTAAAACCGACGATAACTTATTACCTTAATAAACCTAAATATTACCGTTATTTAAAACAATTAACGGTAAATTAAAATTCGAAATAAAATAAATTAAATAATTAAAACTTAACGGACGTTATAAGGAATTATAATATCAGGTTAAATAAAAAATTATAATCTTAACGAAATATAATATTCTGTAATTAACTTTAAAAACGTTCCGATTATAATAAAACGGTTCCATACGGAACATTTTAAAATATTTAAATTATTAATCCGCTTATAAGAATAAATTCGCATAACGGCTGCCGACGAAATTAACGAAAACTACCCCGATAATAATAAGGCTGTAAAAATAAAAACTGGACCAATAAGAAAAAACGGTACTTATAATTAATAAAAATTCGTATACTTTTTCTAATCGTATATAAGTTTCTAAAAGGGGATAATATAACGGCAACCTTACGATTAAACCGTAAGATTGGCAACCGTTATATGGAACTGATAACTGCCACCAGGTTAGCCACCTGCCATATAAAGAATGGGGACATTTATAAATCTTTACGCACTTTACGGCTTTACGTTTCTTTTTTTCTTTTCTTTTTTTCAGCTTAAAATCTTCGTTCATAGCGCTAATAAACTAGCTACCATGTTATATTAATGCTGGCCGTAACACTAATAACAAAAAGAATTTATTAAAAATTTTTATGAAAATCCCTTATATAAATATTAAAAAATATTTAAAACTAGCAAACGATTTTAAAAAAATATAACTTCCCAAAATTCCGCCGGATAATTAAACAAGTAATTAAGGATTATAATATATATAATAAAATTAAAGCAATTTGTTATAAATCGCATAATTTATTATAACTTATAAACATACCTAACAAAACATAAAATACTATAATTTAAATTTTTATTATTAATCTTCTTATATTAAAAAACCTACGTATGAGAATTAAATATAATATAATATAAGTAATTATTAATAAACTTACCAAATATAAATACTTCTTACCTTTTAAAGGAACCGTAATAACAAAATAACTAACTTACATCTTCATTCGATATTATCTTAACAAATACGAAATACTAAAAAAAAATTCTTTTTAATCGAAATAAGCTTTTTATATCCAAATTCGGTACCAGCTTTTTTAAGTAAATTAATACTAAACTTAAATTCTTAACGGCTTATTACCTTCAAATAAACGGTTAAACGGAATAATTAAATTAAACCTTAAAATAATATTTACGAAATTACGTTAATTATTAGCAAAATAATTAAGTTAAGCTTTTACTATTTACATAAATAACCTATAATACGTCCGTTAATAAAAACATAAGCATATTACCTTATATAGCTATATATGGATACGACGTAATAACCTAACGACCTAAATAATTAATACGTAAGGTACTAATTATTACCGCCATAATTTTACGAGCAGAAATAATGGTAACAAATATCAAAACGATACAAGCCCGACTTTAAACTAAATTACAATTTTTGTAATAAAAAAATCCCAGTATTATAATTAGAAAGAAATTAAAGGATTAATTTTAACAAAAAAAACAAAATCTATTTATTACGTTAAAAACAAAACGTAACGTTAAATTTTTCCTAAATTAAAACGAAAAAGCCTAATGATAAATTTAATTTAAAAAAACTTGGTCCGTTTAAAATTAGAAAAATTATTTTAAAAATTAACTAGAAACTATTATTACTTAAAATTATGAAAATATACCTTATATTCCATATTTCCTTACTAAAACCAGCCCTAAAAAACGCCCCGCTAAAAAAAACCTTCGAAATCGAAAAAAAAGATAACGAATACAAAATCGAAGAAATACTGGACTTTAAAACGGTCAAAAATAAAATCCAGTACTTAGTTAAATAGATAAATTATCCACCTAAAAATAACATATAAGAACCACTTAAGCACTTAACGAATGCGATAGATTTAATTAAAGATTTTTACTGATAAAATCCTAACCGACTAGGGTCGTAAACGGTAACGGCCCCTTACTTAAATTTAAATTTAAGGCGTTCCAGTCGAAAAAGGTAAATACCTTTACCAATATATCGAATCTTAAAACGAACTACGTTCGTTCCTTTTCCTAACGGTTTTTTCCGTATCTAATTTTTTTTATTTTGTTAACTTATCCATATTTTTAAGCCCCCTTTAAATAAATAATACTCCCTTAAAATATAACTATTCGAATTGGCGATTTAACCAGATAATACGGTTAAATAACTCTTACAGTTATTAAACTACTAAAGGTTTTTTTTTCGAAATTTTTTAACTCGAATATTTTTAAAAAACGATAACGACATATAATTTCCATTCTAAGTTTAAACGTTAACTAATAAGCAATTCTAATAGATTTTCCGGTTTTTTAACATTTTATAAAATTTTTTTTTTTTAAAAATAACGTATATACGGCATAACTTTAAAACTAAATTAAAAAATCGACTTTATAAACTTACGACGATTTTCGGTTAAAATTTAAAAACGTTTTTAAAATTTATCTAACATAATTAAAACATATTACGATATTTAGAAAAGGAAGGAAACTTACCTTTTAAAAATTTTTAAGATAAAGATTTTGAAAAAAAAGGAATGATATTATATTCATAAAAATTCTATTAAACCTAAAGGAGAAACCAGATAAGTAAAAACTGCTAGGGCCTTTACCCTGCCGGCTAAATCTCGGCTTTCGGCTTATCTTTATCCGTTTCCAGAAACCTTTAAAAACTTTTAAAAACCAAAAACGACAAAAAAGGTATATATATCAAATAATTTCCTATATAGATAACATCTTTAATTTCGCTTTTTAGGTATTAATCTAAATTTTTAATCAAAAGTAACTGTACCGTTTTCCGATTAAGGGAAAAGTCCGTAAATCTCTTTAACGAACACCCCATTTATTATGCTATTATTACCTGCAAATTAAGACCCCCATTTCGGATACTGCTTATACCTCTAGGTGGATGTATAACAGGTTCGCTACACTTAATTCCTATATTTTACCCCATCCTTTTCGCAAAGCCAGCTTTTATCCACGTCGATTCTTGTCGGAATTCTGGAGGTTTTTCGCAATCCGGAACAGCCGGATAAATTATCGTTCGTAATTCTTTTTGCATTATTCCAAAATTTAAACTTCGAAATTTTTAAACCCGTTATTATTATCTTTTTTTAATTTTCCTAGTAATGTTTTTATAATATCCATATTTTTCAGCATAAATATTATTAAGGATTAATTACCGGTATTTTCGTAAATTAAATCGTATCCGAAAATTAAAAACCGAATTCGGTTTTTTTGGGATAGACTTTTTAAATCGACGGTACTGTCGAACGTTTTAATCAGTCCGGTAACTTTATGGAGGCTTTAGATTATAAATAAGACGATTTTTTGGTAAATCCTTTTATTACGGATTACCGGTATAGTATAATTAGAATAACGCGGCATATTTAACTATCTTAATAACGCTATAAAAATAATCAAAACTGGCAAGGGTTCGTACAGTTTTTTATGCGCATTTAAGGTTCACCCTTAAGGTTTATTGCAACCATGCGGAACCGTGGAGCCAGCTAGCATAAGGTTTATCAAAGTCGAAACTTGTCGGCAACTACGCATTCTGTTTCAAAATAGGGTTTTGCTTTAAAATAAGGTTTTATGAGATTAAGGTATATAATTTATCTTAATTATAAAAACTATTAATCAGTTATCGTATTCGAAAATATTAGGTATAATATCTATCGTATGGATTATATATGTAATAATTTTCTGTATATTTAGCTCAGCCTGGAAAATAAGGCTTGAACCTATATCAACCTTGCATAGTAAACTTTATAAAGCTTTAAATAATATCTTTTTTAAATAAAAATCGTATAGTTTTATAAATTATAATTAAGTAATTCTTTTCCGGTACTTTTTTAAATAATGCTTTAAACTGTCAATGTTTAAGGGTATTATAATTACGCGGTTTAAAATTTTAGCTTTTTTAATTATATAATAGATTTCGTAAAAGTTTTTTCCAAGTAAATTTATAAGGTTATTTTAAGAAAACATTTATTTTTTAATGAATTCGTAAATTATCATATCGGAATTATAATATTTTTAAAATAATATCGTATCTTAAGATATCCGTCCTATCGAAAATAACTTTTTCTCGGTATCCTTACATTTAAACTGTAAGGTTTTTAATCTTTTTTAAACATTCGTCCGTTATTATATGAAAATAAGTTTCTATTAACTGTTTATAATTTATATAATTACTGCTTCATCAGAGTTGAAGATTATCAGCAACCACGCATTCTACTTCAGAGTGGAGTTCTATGAGATTAAGGTATACAATCTATCTTAACCGTAAAAACTATTAATCAGTTATCGTGTTCCAAGATACTGGGTATAATACCTATCGTGTGGATTATATGTATAATAATTTGCCATATATTTAGCTCAGCCTAGAAGATAAGACTTGAACCTAGATCAACCTTGCATAAAAAAATTCCGGCAAGTAATTACGAAACAATAATTATTTTTTAATAGTTTTCAATCAAAAAACTTTTATAAAACTTAAGGTAAAATCTGGCGTTAATTAAAAATCTTCTTATATTAATAGTTTTATTATAAGGTTTCAAGGCAATTAACTTATAACCTTTAATATCGGATATCCTATAATAAACGGAAAAACGTATATTTTCTTTCAGATTTAAATAAAACTAATTAAAAATGATATTAGAATTTTTACGGCAGATATAAAAACTTTCATTTATCGTATAAATTTAACGTTTTCTTTAACCTTATAACCTTTTCGGCTATAAAGTTTAATTATTCTTTAACCGTAAACTTTGTTTCCTTTCCTTTTTGGATCTTTATTCCGTAGTCTTTTTCGACCTTTTCCTAGTCGGACTTTTGAAACTGGATTTTAATGGATTTTTTGGAAGTAGAAGTAGGTTATTATTATAATAAAAGAAGACTTTTTTACAGTCCTAATTTTGATAATAATAAGTACCATGTTGTCGATTAGTAAAAAAGAAAATTTAATAAAGGGTAAATCGTTTAATTTAACTATTAATCATTTATTGGTTAATTACGGAAATAGAATATATTATCGATAGTTTAAATCTTATTTTATAATATCGCTTTTATTAGTTTAAGAAAACTATACTTAATTAAGCCTTAAATTATTCGTTAACCATTAATTAAGAAATTATTAAAATATAACGAACTTATTATGTATTTATCTAGAAATATAAGTAATATCCGAAATAAGGTCTTAATTTGTAAGTAATAATAATAATAATAAATAATTCGCTGGTTTATTTATTTTAAAGATTTATAAACTTTTGTCTTTATTAGAAAATAATACCTTTAATTAAAGGTTTAGATTAATAGTTAAAAATCGAAACTAAATAAGTACTATTATATAAAAACCGTTCGTTATATATCTATTCCCAATAAGTAAATATATTATAAATCTGTATAATTTATATAATCTGTCCCAAAATACCTAAATTACCTAAATTATCTAAATCTCAGCGTAAAGAAAGCCAAGCTTTCCCTACCCGAAGTTTAGCCGTTCGGAGCCTTACGCCTGGTCCTAAGAACAGGTTTCTTTAAGAATAAGAACCCCTATTTCTGTACTATAATACTATATTTCTTTTTGCTTATTCTTAATATTAAATGTTAAAGCTTATAAATTAATTCTTGTTAAACCTTATAATCCATTTATTAATATAAAGAAATTCCTGCTATAAGCTAAGTTCTATTTTAAGTTTTACCAAAAAACATTAACGGAAAATTATCAGAAAATTGTTACAGTACAGGAACAGGGGTTCCTGTCCTTAGAGAAACCTGTCTTTGGAGCCTGGCGCAGGCTCCAGGCGGCTAAACTTCGGAAAGGGAAAAGCTTGGCTTTTCCCGCTAAGATCTAGGTAATCTGCCAGATTATACAAATCACATAGATCCCAGGCATACTTATTAAGTTCAAGATGGATATATAATAATCGGTTTTTTTTTAAAAAGGGTTTTTTATTTCATTTTTTAATTATTAATTTAAGTTTTTAATTAAAGGTATCGTTTTTCGATTAAGAGAAAAATCCGTAAACTTTTTTAATAAATATTTTATTTATTATATTATTATTACTTATAAATTAAAACCTTTATTTCGGATATTATTTATATTTTTAAATAAATATATAATAAGTTCGTTATATTTAAATATCTTTTAAGTTAATAACTAACGAATAATTTAAGGCTTAATTAAATATAAGCTTTTTTAAACTTAATAAAAACGATATTATAAAACGACGTTAAATAAATAAATAATATATTAGATCCTTATCTTTAGTTAATAAAGAATTAATAACCGGATTAAATAATTTACTTTTTATTAAAAAAGTTTTTTAATTAATCGATAATATAATATTTATAATTATTAAAGTTAAGGGTTTAGGAGAATTTTTTTTAATAATAATTTATCCCTACTTTTAAAAACTTTATTAAGGTCTAACTTTAGGAATCCGACCAAAAAAAGGAGAAAATTAAGAAAGTTTACGGCAAGAAGATAGGGGAAAAAAAAGAAAGCTTATAACCGATAAGCAATTAGATTTTATGGCTTGGAAAGTTATAAAACTTAAATAAAAAAACGTTAAATTCGTTCGATAATTAAAAAAGGTTTTTATATTTTCTTTAAGAATTACTATTCCCCGTTTAAAGATTTTAGCTGCCCTTTTATTTAATCGGAAACAAAAAGGAACCGAATTTTTTTCTGTTTATTATAAAATACCTGATATTAAAGTTTACAAATTAATTCCTTCTAAACCTTATTACGGATTTATTAATGGAAAAGGATTCCTGGTAAAAACCACACTTTACTTTAAGTAATACGAAAATTTTCTAACCGAGGATTATCAAAAAAATAATAGTTATTTTACAGTTATTTATTAAAAAGTTACTTAATTAATTTAAACCTATTTTTAAGAATTATTTAACGAATTATCCCAACGATTACTTATATATTATTAATTATATTTTTAACGATTACGAACATTTTAAAACCCGAATCTAAGTTTTGTTCAGAAATGTAAATAAGTAATAATATATAATTAAATAAATGCATAAGTTTTAGCATATTACGTTAACGGCCGAATATATAATTAAATTTAACCGTTTAATAACCATTTTTAAGTTAATTTAAAACGTCTAATTTTTTTCGATAACCTAAAGTTTTAGGTTAAAGATAAAATATTTAGGGTACTTAAAACCGGACCTTTCGAAAATTATATAAATAAGGTTATTATTACCGACCGACGTATTTTTAATCGATATCTTAATAAAAAAAAAGGAGCGGCAAACGAAATAGCAAAAAATATTCTAATAGTAAAAAAAAATAAAAATAAAAAAATAAAATAAAAATAAAAAGTTAGATTTTTTTTTAAAAAAGTTAACATTATTCTAACTGAATTTAAGAAAGATAAGTTTAAAGTTAAATGTTTTAATTATAGTAAAAAAGGTTATTTTAAAAGTAAGTATTATTTTTTATTAAAGGGGAATTTTAAGAAAAAAAGGATTTTCTAGTTTAAGAAAAAAATCCGTACGGCGGAACGAGATATAAATAACGAAAAAGAGGATAAAAAGGAAGTAAGCTTTATTTCTATTAATTAGAAATTTATTATTATTACGACTAACAGGGTTAAAAACGATAATCTAGAATATAAATATTATATTATTTGCAAGGATATTACGGTTAAAGTTTATAAATATACTTATAATTAATAATTCTTAAGGTAATTATTACGTTAAGATATATTTATTATTAGACATATAAAAATATAAAATATACGTTTAAAACGGTTAATTACGAAAAGATTTTGATAACTATGGATAATTATTTTCCGAATATACGATATATTCTAAATTTCCAACAGATCATTATCAGCTTTTGCATTTTACCGTTTGTTACGATTATAACTACTTTATTTATTTACCTATTAAAAAAATATCGGATTTTAGCCAGGATACGATAAGGAAACGTTTATAAAACCAGACGATAAATATAAATGTATAAAAATTTCCCGATAGCCAAATTACCTTAGGTCTTATTATTTATACCTTAAATTAAAATAAAGCCGAAAAGCCATAACATAAAAATATTTATGTTATTTATTAACGTTATATAATATATACGAACTCTTAGTTATAAAAGTGCCCCTTTCGAAGGTTTACTTTTTTAACCTTATAATTTGTAAAAAACAAAGTTTAAGGAAAAACCAAAAGAAAATAATTATTTTTAAGTACCAGTTTGATAACAGAAAATGGTTCAGGTATATAAATAAGTACTGTACTAAATATGCAGCTAAGAAGATACGTAAATAAAAACGCCTTTTAACCCTTAAAGTATATCAGTTAAAAAATTACAGAGGCCTTCGAAAATAAGATACCGAAAAGCCCTTATATACGAAACCTTATACGAAACGAAAAAGGGAATACGGAATTAAATTAAGATTTTTATTTATTACAAAAATAAGTTATTTAACGCTATAATCGATTCCGGAATAAAAGGAAACTTTATTTTTTAAAGGTAATTAAAAGATAGTAAATCCTTTAAAAGTATAAGCAGCAATTATATAAATTACGGACAATTAATAAAAGCTTATTTATTTATAATAATAGCCGAATTTATCGAAAAATTAAGAAATTCATGATTTAAATATAAGAATATTTAGAAAGGATTACCTTTAATATCGCCGACATTTTAAAATACGATATTATTTTAAAAATATCGTAATTTTATACAAATAATTTACGAATTAACTGGAAGAATTAAACGCTTTTATAGGATAATTTTAAAGAAGAATTTTATAAAATCTGTTATATCATAAAAGAAGTTAAAATTTCTAACCTAATAGCAATAATACCCTTTAAATATCGACGGTTTAAAAGATTATTTAAAAAACGAATCCGAAAAGAATTTCTTAATTGCAATTAATAAAATTATAAAATTCCTATTAAAAAAGAATATTATTTAAAGCTTTATTAGATTTATTATATAAACCTTAAAAAATTAAGGCTTTTTGAAAAAAATTTTAACGAAACCTTAAAAAAGGTTATATTTAAAATTTTGAATTATTTACAAAATATCCAATTATAATGGTACTAAAAATAAAAGATAATAAAATCAAGATCGACAAGTTCATAATTATTAATAACTAAACGACGTTATTGTTAAAAATTAATGTTTTCTAACGTTAATAAACATTATAAGGGAAAATATTAATAAAGTTAAATGGTTTATAATCTTAAACTTGCCAGATAGCTATTATTTAATTCGAATGGTTAAAAACGAAAAATAAAAAATCGGGTTTAAAATTATTTATAGATATTATAAGTACAAAATTATGCCAAAAAGATTAACTAACGTTTTAGCCAACTTTTAATATATATTTATTATTATTTTACGGAAGTTCTTAAATAAATTTGTTTTTGTTTATTTAGATAATATTTTTATTTATTTAAAAACTTTAAAGAAATATAAGAAATATATTGCTTAAATGGTAAAGGTATTTAAAAAAAGTTAACCTATTAATAAATGCCGAAAAAAACGTTTCGTATATTTAAAAGCTAGATTTTTTAAGTTTTATTATTATCTCTGAACTGATTTAAATCTAAAATTTCAAATTAAAAGCTATTAAAAACTGGCTAATCTTAAACAAAATTACTATTATAAATATCCGATAATTTTTAGGATTTACCGGTTACGTATAACTTTTAGTTAAGGATTATAACAAACTTGCTAACCTTTTAACAAAATTTATTATCAAAAAATATGTCGGAAAATTTTATTAACTTTTTAAAAAAAGCAAAAAAAGTTTTTTTAAAAATTAAATTTAAAATCGTTAGCGCCCTAGTAATTAAGTTATTAAATTATAATAAAAAAATAATTTAAAATAAACGTTTAAAATTATACTTTCAGAATAATTTTAAAGCAATTAAAAAGTAACGGAAAATAATACCCAGTAACATATTTTTTTTAAATTCTTAAAAACGTAAAATTTAAATACTTTATTTATGACAAAAAGTTATTAACGATTATTTTAGCATTTAAAAAATGGGAACTATTTAATATTTATTCGGACGATAAAAGTTTTATTCGATTTATAACTAATTAAGAATTAAATAAATGCTATAAAAATTAAAGGATTTTTTTATCCAAATTTAACTTTAAGATTTATTATATTAAAAGTAAAAAAATTATCCAAACGGATATTTTAAACCGAAAAGAAAATTATAATTTAAAAATTTCTTAGCGATATATATAGGTATTATATTATAAAAACGATAGGATAATATAATTATATGTAACCCTGAAATAATTTACTTTAAAAAATTAACCTAGTTTAAAAAACTTAATAACCCAGAAAAATAAAAGGAAATTAAATAATTAAAAAGGAATAATAAAAATTAATTATTATTTTGCGGCAGGATTTATATTTCCCGTTAATAATAATAAAGGTTTATTAAGAAATATTTAGAATTATTAAACGATTTTAAGAAAAGTACGACTTTTTAAAACTTTGCTAGATAATTAAATAAGTAATTAAAAATTATAACATTTATAATAAGGTTAATGTAATCCGTTATAAGCCATATGGATTATTATAACTTATAAATATACTTAATAAAGTATAAAATACTATAACTTAGAATTTTATTAATTCTTTTTTATTAAAAGATCTAGTTATTAAAGTTAAGTACGATATAATATAGATAATTATTAACAGATTTATTTAATATAAGTATTTCCTATTTTTTAAAGAAATCGTAATAATAAAATAATTAACTTACGCCTTTATTTAATATTACCTTAATAAGTACGGAGTATTAAAAAAGATTATTTATAAATAAAATAAATTATTTATATCGAAATTCGGTAGCAGTTTTTTAATTACCTCAGCGAGCTCAGGCCTCGCTGGTGTTACGGTCGGGGGTCCGTGACAGCTATGGCTCCAGTATATAAGCAGCTGTACGCACCAGAATGATTGCCACAATTGCGATCATTCCACCAATCTTTTGTCAATGCCCCGGTGGTGTAACGGTAATGGTGCTAGCCGTAACAGCTGGCTCTCCATTTTTTTTTCAAAGTTTTCTAATGTACTCCGCCAAGAAGCTAAAAATTAACCAATCAAATGCCGTATCCCCGTAACGAGCCAGCGAGGCCTAAATTCAGGTTATGCGGAAAGGGGTCTTATTCTGCACATCGTTACCAAAATGATCAACTTTCTTTTTACTTCTTTTAAAAAATTTAAAAAATTATATAAAACAGATTATTTTGCAGCCAATTTACGTCCGATAAGTTTAATACTTTATATATGCGTCGAATATAAGTTAACGTATATGCAGAAACTTTTTTAATTTTTTTGGATACAAATTATAGCCAGTACGGCTAAATAAAGGTTTGGGAAATGGGCGACCGCAACGGCCTTATCGCTGCAACAGCACAACCATCGGTCGCATCATCGTGCACCGGGTTTCCCAAGTATATTTTATATGGGAAAAGCCCGGATATCAATTTTTTCGGCCGTACGGGCTATAATTGTTACGTCGTAGCCCTAAAAAGGTTCCGGACTTAATTAACCGGAACGCCCTCCTTACTGTAACATAACAACTACCGGTCGCAATATTTTGCCATAAACTTTTTAAAGATAACTTAATATAAAAAAAGCCCGTCCAGCTATTTTTTTGGCCGTACGGGTTATGGTTGTTACGTCGTAACCATAAAGGCGTTACGGTTAGGGGGGATATGCAGAACGAAAATTTTTAACTTGTTTCTTTAATATCTCCGCCAAACCAGCCCTATTTAGAAAGTTATATATACCGTTAGAGAAAGCCCTTTTAAACCTGTATATAATATCGTTTTTTATTATTTTTCATTAATTTTTGTTGCTATTATATTTGCTAGTTTTTAAGTTAAATTTTCGAAATTTTGTATGGGAATGTACAAAACGGAGCCAAAAAATCATAACTTGATATTAGGCCTTATTTTTAAGGTTTTATTATTTCTGTGGATACTTTATTAATTAGGTTAGCGCGGTACATGAAGCTACGGTTTTTTCAAAGCCTTAGCTGCAGCTGCAGCTCCAACCTCAAAAATGGGGCCTGATCTTGATAAGGTAATTTTTTAAAGCAAATTTGTATTAAGCTAAAGTTTTTAATTGCTTATTACCCCTAAATAAATGGTTAGATAAAACGACTGAACCAAACCCTAAAATAATAACTTTAAAATTACGTTAATTATCAGCAGAATAATTAAGTTAAATATTTTTTATTTACATAGATAGCTTATAATATATTTGTTAACGAGAATATAAACGTATCACCTTATATAGCCGTATATGGATATAACGTAACAACCTAACAACTTAAGTAATTAATATATAAAGTACCGGTTATTACTATAATAGCTTTACGAGCAGAAATAATGGTAATAAAAATTAAAACGATATAGGCCCGATTTTAAATTAAGTTATAATTTTTGCAATAAAAAATAGGCCAGTATTATAACAAGAAAAGAATTAAGGGATTAA
Organism: Monosporascus sp. MG133; assembly: GCA_004155925.1. Lineage (NCBI taxonomy): Eukaryota > Fungi > Ascomycota > Sordariomycetes > Xylariales > Monosporascus > Monosporascus sp. MG133. The sequence goes on from QJNX01000291.1 coordinate 29,173, forward strand.
TTTTAACGAAAGGAAATAAAGTTTATTTGTTACGTTAAAAATAAAACGTAATATTAAACCTTTTTTAAATTAAGACGAAAAAACTTAGCGATAAGCTTAATTTTAAAAAAATTGGCCCCTTTAAAATTAAAGAAGTTATTTCGAAGATTAATTATAAACTGTTATTATCCAAGACTATAAGAATACATCCTATATTCCATATTTCCTTATTAAAACCAGCTTTAAAAAACGTCTTGTTTAAAAGAATTTTCGAAGTCGAAAAGGACGATAGCGAATACGAAGTTAAAAGAATATTAAACTTTAAAGCGGTTAAAAATAAGATCCAGTACCTGGTTAAATGGATAAGTTATTTATCTGAAAATAATATATAGGAATTATTTAAATACCTAACGAATGCGATAGATCTGGTTAAGGAGTTTTACCGGCGGAACCTTAACCGGTTATTCTTAATACGGTTAAAGTTACAGAAGATAACGGTTTTTTATTTAGGTCCAGATTTGCGACGTTTCAGTTGAAAAAAAATAAATGCTTTTATTATGGCGTTTATTTTAAAAATAAGTTACGTTTATTCCGCTTTATACAACGTTATTCTTTTTCTGCTCTTTTTTATTTTTTTTTAATTCCGTTTATATCCTTTCCTTAAAATGGTAACGGCATTTTTTTAAAAATATTTTGTTAAAAACGTAATTATTTTAATCGATTAAAAAGAATGGTTAAAATATTTTTTACCTTACGTTACTTTTTTTGTAAACAGTTATACTTTTATTTTTATTTGTTAAAGAATTTATTTCCAGTACGTTATATATTAAACGTTAATAACGAATATAACAATTGCAATTTAGAATGTTTATTATATAAAAATATTCGGTTTCCTTAAAGTAAATATAGTTTAAATAAAGGATGGTTTTGGAATTAAACTTTTTAATGTTCTTTATACGATTAATACGAAATTCGTATTAATATAAACGCGGTTTCCTTTTTTTTAAGCGTAACCTGTTATAATAAAGTTAACTGAAAGAAATTTAGGGAACCTTTTTATCAAAAAATAAAAAGGATATTTACGGTTTTTATTTTTGGAATAGAAATTTTTGGAAAGGGGAAATGGTATTATAGTATAAAAACGGGGGTTTCTGTTTTTGAAGAAACTTATCCTTGGAACCTGGTATAGGTTCCAGACGGCTAAATTTCAGAAAGGGAAAAATTTAGCTTTTTCTACCAAGATCTAAATAATTTAAGTAATTTAGGTAATTTTCCAGATGACATAAATTATATAGATTCCAGGTAAATTTATTATGTTCGAAAAGGATATATAATAATCGGTTTTCTTTATAAATATCCTTTTAATTTCGTTTTCTAATTATTAATTTAAATCTTTAATTAACGATATCGTTTTCCGATTAAGGGAAAAATCCGCGAATTCTTTTAATAAATATTCTTTTTATTATAGTATTATTACCTACAAATTAAGGCCCTTATTTCGAATACTGTTTATAGCTCTAGGTGGATGTATAACAAGTTCGTTACAAAAATAATAGCCATTTCTTAATTATTTGCTGGAAAGGTTTTCGACTAGTTCGAACCTATTTTAAAAAATTATTTAATAAATTAATCCGATAGCTTTACGTACATTATAAATTATATTTTTAATAATTACGAATACTTTAAAGAACGGATATAAACTTTACTTAAAAGTTGAATAAATAATAATTAATATACAAATAAATAAATTTTTATAAATAAACAAATTTAATAACTTAATATATAATTAAGTTTTTCCATTTAATTATATTTTTTAAGTTACTGGAAAGCGCGTTACCATATCTTATTTATAATGACTTAATAACTTAAATTAAGGTTAAAATATTTAAGAAATTTAAAACCGGATTTTTTAAAAGTTACACCGATAAGGTCATTATAACCGACCGACGCACCTTTAATCGGTACTTTGAAAAACAGGAATTAGCAAACGAAATAATAACAAATATTTTAATAACAAAATTAAAAAGGTTAGATTTTAAAAAGAAATTAATCCTATTTTGAAAAAGTTAAAAAAAAAGCTTAACGTTAAATATTTTAACTATAGCAAAAAGGGTTATTATAAAAGCGAATATCGCTTTCTTACTAAAAGGAATTTTTTTTTTTTAAAAAAAAGGATTTCCTAACTTAAAAAAAGCATTCAAAGAGCCGACTAAAAACTAACAATAAGGAAAAGAACGAAAAATAAGTTAACTTTATTTTTACCAAACCCTAAAAAGTTTATTACGATTATTAAGGATCGAATCGATAATCTAAAATCTGAAGATTGTGTTATTTGCTAAAATTTAATAATTAAAGCTTATAAATATTATCTCAGGATAAATTATCTTTACAGTAACTATTATATTAAAATGCATTTATTACCTCGATATATAAAAAATTAAAATATACAACCAAGACGGTTAATTACGACTAGATTTTAGTAGCTATAAATAATTACTTTTAAAGCTTTATATTTTGCTGGAATATACAGCATAACTTAAAGATCAGTTTCTAGCAGACGACTATAAGCTTTTATACTAAACCGCTTGCCAAAATAAAGATTATTTAATTTATCTATAAACTAAAGATAATAATAACTTTTAGCCAAAATAAGACGAAAAGACGGTTATAAAACCAGATAATAAATGCCGATATATAAAAACCTCTTAATGGCTAGAATACCCTGGGTTTTATTACTTGTACCTTAAATCAAAACGGAATTAAAAGGCCATATTAAAAGGATACTTATGTTATTCCCCGATACTTTATATCAAATACGAACTTTTAAATACAAAAACTATCTTTTTAAAAGTTTCTTTTCCCCTCTTATAATTCGTTAAATGTAAAATTTAAGGACGAACCCGAAAAAGGTTATTACTTTAAGTGCTAATTTAGTAATAAAAAATGGCATAGGTATATAAACGATTACTATACCAAATATGCTATTAAAAAGGTCCGCGAATTAAAACGTTTTTTAGTTAATAAGGTTTATATGCTAAAAGATTACGGAGGCCTTTAAATATAAGGAATCGAAAAACTTATAAGTATAAAACCCTTATATAAAATAAAGAAAGAATTACGGAGTTAAATTAAGACTTTTATTTATTATAGAAATAAGATATTTATCGCTATAATTAATTCCGGAAGGGAAGGAAAAAATAAAATTTAAGGTAGCAAGATAATATCAGATTATTTTAAATATAACTAGTAATTATATACATTACGGATAATTAATAAAAACTTATTTACTTATAATAATAACCAAATTCGTTTAATAGTTAATTAACTCTTATCCCTGTTACATTTTAACTTTAATAAGTTTTATTTATTAAAAATAGTTATTACATTTATTAAAATAGTAAACGCGTACTTTTTATGCTTTATAATATAATTAATCCTTATTTCTTAGGCTGATCCAGATATATAGAAAATTATTATATAAGAAAGTAAATAACGCTTATTACTTTATACGTTTATGTAAAACGTATTTAATCTCGAAAAAGTTAATATATATCGTATTATGACCAGCAGGCTTACCTCTCAGACGGACGGTCGGAAGTGGTGGAAGACACTTCTGATATGGATCAGAGTTACGTAACTTGGATCCGGATGAATCTAACGGATCCAGAGGGAGTTATGCGCTTAAGAGGTATAGATCCGAAGGGATCCTCCGGATTTATACGGAACTAATTTACTTATACGGTACGGATCCGGATAGATTTAACGGATTTAAACGGATCTTAGTTTAAATATATACGTTTATTATTTTTATAATTTAAATAATATTATCTTATAATATAATTTAATTACCTAAATTATTTTAAATATTTATTATTATTAAACGTAATTATATTCTTAATTTATTATTTAAATTTTTATAATATTACAAGTTTAATCTAGGTTTAAACCTTATTTCCAGGCTGAACTAAATATACAGAAAATTATTACATATATAATCCATACGATAAATACTATATCCAATATTTTCGAACACGATAACTGATTAATGGTTTTTATGGTTAAGATAGATTATATACCTTAGTCCTATAAAACCTTACTCTGAAGCAGAACCTTATTTTAGAGCAGACTGATACGTGGTTACCGATAAGCTTCGACTTTAATAAACATTATGCCAGCTGACCATAGTAAACCTTAAGGAAAAACCTTAAAGATATTTATTTTATTTATAAAACGTATTAATAAAATTATTTTACCTTATAATATTAATTAAAATAAAATATAAATTATTTTAACCTGTCTTTAAAAATACGGTTATAATAACGCCCGAAAACGGTAATAAGACTTTGTATAATAAAACTATATCGAAATATTATAATACGAATATAATTTTAAACGTTAAAATTATCGTACTTAAATACGATATCGTTTTATTATATTTAATTATAAAACGCATTTAATTTTAATTATAACCGTATTATTAAAGAAAATTACGTAATTATTTTAATTATTTTTAATATCCGGATTATACTCCTATTTAGTATAATATAACTTTTATAAATATTTAACCTTTTTAAAATATTAATTATATTCCGTAATATATCCGAAAATAATAAAAACTTACTTAAAAAACAGAACAAATAATTACCGTTAGTTTTAAAAATAATCTTAATTATAATAATTAAACTTATAGAAAAATACGTAAAAACGTCCGAATTAATATTATAACCAAACCGTTTCGTTTTTTAATTCGCATCATACGATTATTACTTTTTCCATAAATATATAATTACTTAATGTAAAAACTTAAATTAATTAAAAATTAACGTTTTTATAAATTATTAACTTTTTTAAGGTAATATAAATTACTTTAATTTTAAATAAAAAAGATTTAATAAATGATAAATTTTAAGCCTTTTTATAAAAATTAAAAATTTATTAAATAACGTATTAAAATATTCATTTATAATAAAATCTTAACTAATAAAATAATAAATTTTTATTAACTTTCGTATATTAATAATTTATTACGTATTTAATCTATTTTAACATATTAATTAACCGGTTAATCTAAACGGTTAAATTATAAAATCGGCTATTATTATTACAAAAAATTTAACCGCGGATAAACGTTTTAAATCTTATATTTAACCGTCGTTATTATGAAAATATTAACGTCCGTTTACGTATATTTTATTTTATTAAATTTAAACGGTAAATTTAAAAAAATCCGGTTTTGTTATATTTTAAAAAAGGTAAAAATAACGTAACGTTTTCGGGTTATTATTAATAAATACGTTAATATTTAAAAGTAATAAATAAATTAAAATTAAAATTAAAATAATATTAATAATAAATTATAAGTAAGGAATTCGTTTAAATATATATATTTATAAAAATCGTTTTCTTATTAAATTATTACGGATTTTTGTTTTTTTAAAATAAAATTTATAAAACGAACCCTTTTTTCGTACAACCTAAACTTAGGCCTCGTTGGCTCGTTACGGGGATTTGGGATTTGATTGGTTAATTTTAACGTTATAAAGTGGTACTTAAGTGACTTTGAAGAAAATGGAGAACGAGCCAGCGGGGCCTGAGCTAGCTGAGGTAAGCCACGGCGTTGCCAACAGGCCTAGACTTCAGTAGGGTCTGACAATAGCTGAGCCTCGGCGTTCACAAGTCCGACACATACGGACTATATTAGCCTGTACGGAGTATGTACACCATTAGTTTGCTCAGTTAACAGCACAAGGTATCTATTTCCGCCAGGCAAGCTCTATCCTCGCCCCTCTGCGCGGATCATAAGCCCCAGCCACTTGCCCCTTTCCCCTGACTGATCAGAATATAATGATTGCCGAGTGATCGACTACAGCGCTCCCGGGTTACGCCAAATTCCCCGTGGACAGCAGACATTGATTCAAGAAATAGTGGCCTTTTGAAGCGATCTCAATGGGAAATATTCGGTTGAGCCACGCTGGGGCAAAAGTAACACCATCGCAGGACTGGTCCGTCGCAATATAGCCCGCACACGCGATGCATGCTTCGAAGCTCGGAATGCTAACGGCGTAAACGTCAGAAGGCGGGGTGTGCCGGCTACAGTACCCTGTAAATACCTGGTTTCATGAAACGGGGCGATGTACGTATTCAAACCCGGCGGCATTGCTCGAGCAGTTGTAATCGATAGGTCAGGCTGCGGCTACATCGCTGCTGCTGGTGGCGGCGTTAGCTCGCTTGGTTTAGATGCCAAGTCCCACCGCGAAACGACGACGGCGAAAGACAAGACAGCAATAATCGGGATGTAAAAGCGGGGGGCAGTGGATTTCTCCCATTGGCCTAAGGGCCGATAGCCTCCAAAAGTTGGTGACTTTATCTGGCATCTCGGCGACTTCTCTGCGCCCAAAAAGTTAGCATTGGAATACTGTAGTCTTGGAATAAACGAAGGAGTACTTGCCGTATCGCCGAGGACGGTTGAAGGGGTCTTGAGGACCGAGGGACAGGAAACAAACAAGTAAAGGGGAAACACGTTAGGGGGAAGGGGCGAGTCGGGGACAATAATTGAATGTACTATGGAACCTGCAAGTCCATACCTCAGCAAAACCTCTCTTTGGCTAAACCGCAACTGTTTCGGGAGGACGTCGCCAGCATCGTGCAGCTATTTGTACTTTATGACTGGACGCCACTAATTGGTTTTCCTCGGAACGGGCGTAGTTGAACTCCATACCCTTGCCCCCGAATGCTGCCCAATCTCGGAGTCTATTGTGGAGATACAGGTGTCGTAACGCCAGCATGCGCCCACTCGACGGCTGGACCAGTGTCTAGACCATAAGGGAGTGCCACACAGCAATGTTGCGGGCCCAGGCTGAGGTGAGGTCCGAGAGTGTGTGGCGCTCAGTCAACCGCCAGTTCATCTGCACGAAACACGTAGCCCATCGTGCAAAGCCCAATACTAGCCAGCGTACGCCGACACAATACCTTTCGACCTGGGTCGCTTTCTGAACCGGTCACCTGCTGAATCCTGAGTAGCAGCGGATCTATTTAAATTAAGATGCTTCAATAAAAAGAATTTAAAAAAGATATTTATGTGAGATTTTCCGGAAATATAATATTTTACTGTTATTTATTAATTTCCTTTTTACACCATTATACTTAAATCGATTATAAAGCAATTTCAAATATATCAAGTTGTCTTAAGATAATAAGTTTAAGTTAACATTATTATATTAAAATTTTATTTCTAATTAATTTAAGTATTAAAAAGTAAATTAAAGTAAAAAGGCAAAAAAGAAAAGTATATAATAATTTTAAAGGTTAATTTAACATATTTTCTAAGAAAATTAATTAATAATACTTCGGTTAGACTGCTCTGGCGCTTGGTGAATAAGTGCTTGGGGCTCCTTAATAGAGTGTGATAAAGTCATTGTAGCTAGTGTCGAGCGGACAGACGCGCTTTCTAACGGAAGGATGCAAAGTAGCCCGACATCTCAGCCTTTGCAATACATTTCACGAGAGATAGGAGGTAGAGCATGGGTATAAATAGGCCCTGAAAATACCAAATCCCGAACGGAGCATAGTCGTCATCCGGTAGAGTATCTGGGCTGTGTCTTCTGATTTGGGGTTTCGCAGCAGTGTGTTTGTGGCACGCGGTATGGAACATGTTTTCTATTCTTTATAAGTTCACATCATGGTGCTGCTGCTATATATATTGAGAAATTGTTGAATACGTACAGGTATTGGTTAGACCCTAGCGAACTAATTATAGGTAGTTGTCGGCAGTTGCGGTGATTTGTTGAAAGGAAGTTGAAAGGAACCAAAGGGCTTTTGATTGGTGGCCCTAGGATTGCAAGGACAAAGGAGCTGAAGCCTATATGTGGCTGCTCCCCCCACCCCCAAGCTGTAGGACAGATCAATCAAGCAACCTAGTTCCCCCCAGCCTGAAGAATTGCAACACTTTGCCGACAATAGTAATGTATGTCAACTCAATCAGAGGAGTCGAATGCGGCACTACTGGTGATTAAATCATTAGTTCGATCGTTACGAGTAACTAATACCTGTCACAGCCTACGTACATTCGTCACACCTCTTCCGCCGTAGCCTCATGCTGCTTGCCGTATCAAGCCCCAAAGAGCTAATTATGTTGCTTGATGACAATGCTGTGCTTGTCAAATTCCTCCATAAGGTTCACCAGGAGATCCTGATTGCTGCTTCATAGCAACCCCGACCCCACGCTCCCCTCCCCGCCTTCGTCGTCGTACTGGGTGTACGCCACCGGGATGCTGGACTGGTTCGGGATGGGGAAAATGCGTATAGCGGCCGAGCACGCGCAGGCCGTTGGCCGTGAGTTTGGAGTCTGACCATCTTTGCCTCCGGAGTCAGCGCCATGTTTAGTTCACCTGAAATAAACGGCCGGGCGCGGGCCCCATGATGCATTGGATGTCGCCAAGTAAGAGACGCACATATACCTACCGGTTTCGTAAGCTTAGGGAGAGAACAACCACTTGTAGCCTCGGCACGTTTGTCATCAAATGTCGCTCAACCATATCGGCTACCATATCAAGCCCGAGCTCTGAGATCCAACTGCTGATACGGGCAAAATGGCCAAAGGGTATCACGTGACCAGAGCGTAACACTCCTGAAGTATTGATTCGAAAGGTTTTCCTGTGTAGGTACAATGGGAAAGAAAAAAAGAAAGGATAACTATGATTGCCCCTACTCATGCATCTCCGCCGTGATACCCTATAAGTCTCAATTAAATCACCATCTGTATGAATTCGATAGAGTTTATTGACCGTAGAAACTCGCGCAAAACTTGTCAACCACCGCTCCCTGGTCGAAGAACTTCCTGGCGAATCGAAGTTCGAAGATAATGGCCAATGTCCGTGAAGATAACACATGTAAGCCCGGAGGGTCTGTCGTGGCCATTGGAAACGTCAACGTATTAATTGGTTTTATGGAGTTCCCCCTGGGTAGCTGCTGCCGCCAGGCTCGATTCTAGTTTATCAGAAGTGCATCCTATGAAGCATTTCTCAACCAGCTATCTCGCGCTATCCCCTCTCACACGATAGTTACATTCGCTCTGCACATTTTAGAACCCCCAATCCTCCCGGATCATCTTCGCCCCGTTCTCTCCAAGCATATAGACGGGCCCAGCGATGTTGACATCCGGCACTGTGGGCATGATGCTGCTATCGATCACTCTCAGACCCTCGACGCCGTAGACACGCAGCCGCGAGTCGACGACGCCACCGTCCTCCTTCGGCAGCATGCGACACGTGCCGCTGGCGTGCCAGTTGGGGATCGTGGTGGCCTTGACGTACTCCCAGATTGCGTCCTCATCATCCGAAGAGACGTCGGCGCCGGGCGACACCTCACCATGGTTGGGTCCCACGGTGAAGGGGGCAAAGGCCGGGTGGGCCAAGATCTTGCGCGCATCGCGGAATGCATGAATGGCGACGGCGCGGTCAGCGGGGTGGGCGTAGTACTAGTCGGTGGATTAGCCACCGTAGCCATCGGCAGGGGGGGCTATACACATAAGGACAGTGATGAGTTGTTCATGGGGACTTACGTTGGGGTTTATGACGGGCGCATCGGCCATGGAGCTTGACCGGATGGTGATGTTGCCCTTGGAAAGGGCGACCATGCTGGACACTGTGACGGAGATGTAGGACCCGTCAAAGGACGGCATGAAGGTCGGACCCAGACCTCCTGGGTAGAAGAAGGACTCGAAGAGGAACTCCACCGTCGACCGGTTGGTGAGGCCAAATTCGACGACTGCACCAGCGCCTATCGACTCGAGTTCCTCGTCCGACAGCCCCTGGAAGCCGTTGGTCATGCCACCGGGTGCCGTGTAGACACCTGTGCCATTGGCGTAGTATTCCTCCTGTATTGCTTCGACGTTGGCGGTGTCGAACATCAACTGGTGAGTCGAAGCTTCCGGGATGACCTCCGCCATGATACTGAACACGTTGTGGTCCATCATACTAGGATATGTTAGAGACTACGGTTCAAAGAGAGGTTCTTATCATTGCCTTACTGTTGTCCAACATTTTCATTAATGAGCACCGGCTCGATATTGTGCTTCTTCAATGTCGCCTCAGGCCCGATTCCCTATATTTGATTTGCATTAGCTGAGCTGTAGTGAACCTTTGCGGAAGGACGACGCAGGAATGGCCTTACCGAAACCATCAACATTTGGGGCGACTGGAAGGTGCCCAACGTGACGATAACTTCCTTTTTGGCGGCAATAGTATGATGACGAGCAGCAGTATGGTCAATGAAGACGACCCCACTTGCTCGGGGTTTGCCGGCGGCATCCTTGGTGAATGTGATTTGCTGGACGGGCGAGTTATGCATGACGGTCAAATTTGGGCGGTCGGCGGCTGCCTTGTAGTAGTCATATGCAGAGCTGCGTCGATACTTGGAAGTCAGAGCACCAGTGCCTTGCTTGACACCGATGCCATTTCCCGTGTTCAAGTCCTTCACGAGTGGGATTCCAACAGCCCCGCAAGCCTCGATGAAAGCAGTACTGGAGGGAGGAACAAAACCTTGGAAGCCGATCTCCAACGGTCCGTCAGAATAAGCCTCTGCATCCCATGTTTGATAAGTCTGGTTGTATGAAACTCCCTGGTTTGGGGGGTTGAAGCGGGTGCCCTAGATTTTGGTTATTTAGGCATCACATTTAAGTGTACGCATCACGTTTACCTTGACGAACGCCGGGTAGACGTCTTCCCAACCCCAACCTGGATTTCCAAGTTCCGCCCAGTGGTCGTAGACACTCGCTGAGCCGCGCCCGTAGAAAATACCGTTAATGGCACTGCTACCACCAAGACCACGGCCACCTGTCAAAGTTAATACTTTACTGGGAGACGCCACAAGAACCCGTCATACATACGATGATAGGCAAGTACCCGGCCATCCATGTGTTCTTGCGGCTCGGTGTAAAAGTTCCAGTCCATAATGGTGCCTGTACTATAGATCAGCATGGAACTGAGATATCTCCGGCCCGCCAGACGGTTCTCAACTAACCACCAAGAAACTCGACAGCACCGGGTGCTTCGTGCATGGCCAGAACATCTGGGTGTAGGCCTGCTTCCAAGACGAGGACCTTCTGATCTCCAGATTCGCTCAGTCGGTTTGCTAGTACCAGACCCGTTGTCCCGCCTATACTCTTCTGTCAGCGCCATGATACATGTGTTTGCATGTTGTCCTTCAATGCTACGTACCACCGACAATGATGAAGTCGTATTCATCAAACAAAGTCGGGCCGGTCGTGTTCCCGGCAGTCTGAGCGGAAGCCAACTGGCTCAACGCCCAGAGGGCTACTACTCGAGAGTTGTACCGCATTGTGAGGGATCAGGAGGCTCAAGAAAACGAGAAGCCCAGGAGCAGGAGTTGTCGAACTGGTCATGACCATCTTCAATGCTCGACGCCATGACTTCTTATACGACTCTCCTTCCCCTATTCCCGAGAGAGGCCGACCGTTCACTAACGAACGATATCTTACGACATGGTAGTAGGATGTGGCAGCTTGGCCCTTGTAGTCCACCAAAGCCAGGTTTGTACAGAACCGACCTGGGGCTGGACTCCTCTTAGTCATAGACACGAGTTTACACAAAGTAGTTAGCTATTGAGGCGGCAAGTCGTGGAGCTTACTTCGATGGATACTGACTAGACCGTCGCGTAATCAGGGCTGAAGATGACTTTGGTTGCGTATCATTCAATAACCATTCTCCTCAAGGCTAGATCCGTGATCACCAACGGCCACTATGAGTTTCTACCAGCGAACAACCGCCTAGACTCGCAAGGTCCATGCAACGTTCCACAGACCATATACGAATACGCGGCACATTGGTTATGCCATGAATTATACGATGAACCAATGATACCCGCAGCTGCAATATACTAAGTTTGAGGCAGTATGAAGCATCCGAGCCGATTCACTACGCGATTCACTTCACCGACTACTATTGCCCCGGTCCTTCTAAATCCTTCGGTCCTTGGTATCCCTCCCTCTGCCGCAAAAGATTTTCAACAGCTAAGGCAAGTGACTTACTAAATTCTCACCATCGGCAGACTTCCACGGACCACGACATACTCGGCTATGTCAAGCTTTTGAAGAAGGGTCTTTACCAGGGTCGTTTGCTTACTATGAAGTTGTCTGCCAACATCCCTGAAGACCAGGTCTATACGTTCGGAGCCTGACATCCACTCTTCGCCTTAATAGATTTCCCCAAACGCCGAAGCTAACAGGTGGCCAATACTTCCCCTAGTCAGATCTCCGAGATACACTCCACTATGCTAAGCTTTAGCTAGGTCTCACATAAGCAGCAGGCTTGCTGAATAAGGGTCCAAGGGTTTGTACCGAGGTTCTGTGCTTACTATGTAGTTGACCGCCCCAGCTAGGTGAACCGTCCCGAATCGTTCGCTGACCGGAGCTAAACGCCCCTCGGCCCGGTACAACGGCCATAAAATTTTCGCCGTAAGCCTACCAATATCACCACCCACCCCCCACATACCAAGGCCATATACCTGAGTGGGGGCGCCTCTCGCCAAGCCCCAAACTCCCGGGGACATTAGCCGGACCCTACCCACTTAACCGTGGCCCAAAAAACCTAACACTGACCTTATTTAAAGCGACGGCCGCTAAATGGCTGTACAAAATCTGTGTGAAAAGCGGAGCTACTCCTGTTGGCCCCTAGGCGCGGCTGATTTTCGACGGCGCGTTTTGATTACCGGGTGACGTTTCCAAAGGGCGCTTAGCTCCTTTCAATTAACGATTGACATGGTTCACCGAGCTGGGGTGAGAATCTGGACCAAGACTATACACTAGACAGGGGGTCTATAGCGCTGCCGAGGAGCCTCAGCTGACATCTACCGGAGCAAGCCGTGGGGGTTCGCTTTCGGCCCCGCTCCTGATGGATGTATCGCGAAGTCACTAGGATTACTCAGCCGCTGTTATCGACTTAAACGACAAAGTCAATAAACAAGGATGCCGTACGCTGAACGACCCGCTATGCCGGCACTTCGTCCTATTCGAAATGGCTCAAGCATCTAGATCCGCTTTGCCTAGGCCATTGAAGGGATCCAATGGAAAGCCAGTACTGCACAGTTACTTGTCCACGAGCTCTTTTCCTGCTCTCCAAGGCGTGGTTCTCCTCAGCTGAGGATGTTGGGAGAGACATTGCCTATAACAAGCCAGCGCCTGATCCAGTTGCGAATAGCTCGTCGTCGTGGAAGCAGGGAAAGATTCTACACTCTTCAGAACTTCCATCTCAGAAGTGATTCGAAAATATTGGTTACTGTTGATTAAGCAACCCAGAAAAAAAGCTGGCAAACATGGGATCAACCACTGGAAGAGTTGGTCACCTATTACACCCCTCCTTTTCTTGTCCCTGTTTGGCTCACAGTACTCCCCCTTTTTAGCACATCACCACCCTCCTCTTTGACTGCGATAACACACTTGTCCAGTCCGAGACGGTCGCATTCGAAGCATGTGCCGATCTCACTAATGAGATCCTGGCCTCCCGCAACGTTGACCTGCAGTTCACAGGCCCGCAATTGCAGCGGGAGTTCGTTGGGCTGAGCTTCCAAGCCATGGTTCGTATAGTGTCTCTGTTTTCCTCCGCCGCTATGCCTCAAATGTGGCATAAAAAGAAACCCGAGAAAGGACTCTGACTAACAAATCCAGATGCGGGCGCTCGAGGAAAAGTACAAGGTCTCATGCAACCTGTCCGAGGCCGACCTCGAGAAGTACGCAGGCATGGAAGACGACCGCGTCATCGCCAAGCTCATGCAGAAGCTGCAGCCGTGCGTGGGCGTCAACGCGGAGCTGGAGCGGCTCGCGGGGCTGGAGAACAAGCGATACCATCTCGCCGTCGTGTCCTCGTCGGCACTGCGCCGCGTGCAGGCGTCGCTCGACAAGGCCGGGCAGGCGGGGTTCTTCGCGAAGGGCGACGTCTTCAGCGCCGCGGACTCGCTGCCCGTCCCGACGTCGAAGCCCGACCCGGCCGTGTACTTGCACGCGCTAGAGAAGCTGGGCAAGACGGCGGGCGAGTGCCTCGCCATCGAGGACAGCAGGTCAGGCGCGACGTCGGCGGGCCGCGCGGGAATACTCACACTTGGGTACGTGGGGGCGTACGAGGAGGCCGAGGAACGGGAGAGGATGAGCAAGGTCTTGACGGAGGCGGGATGCAAACTGATCATGAGTGATTGGGCGGAGTTTAAGGAATGTTTAGAAAAGATCGAGAGAGGGGACATGTAGGGATTCTTGCTTCGAAGTAAGAAAGCAGACGAGAAAGTGCTTGAAGTAGATCTTAGAGTATAGAAGCATAGGTGGCTCAATTGGAACAGCGCATCTCTTCATATGGTCCTCAGGCTCCCGTCTAACTTCATGGTGACGCAGCATAGGATCAGGCGCACATCATGTGTCAATCCCCCATATTGCGGATATTCTACCGTCCTACCCATGGGGAGCTACAACGTATGAGACCCTAACATCACACACTGAAGCATTTATTTTTGAAGGAAAAGTTTTACCTGGCGCGCCCCGGAGAGTCTCTACACGGATCAAGGGCGGCAACAACTGTTTAAATGGAAAATAATAGGAGAACGAGCTACCGGAATTGGTCGCGGGTGATATGGTTATATGTGAGACTAATAGGAGGGCTACGGCGAGATCCGACAGAACGGAGTAGTGTTTAATTCTCCGAACTGTCGGGCTGAGCCGGGGAGAGTGTGAATAAAACTCAGGCGAAAGAGCAAAACAATAAAGGGGCATGGTCACTTCGACTCTGACGCGGGTGATTCGCATTATTTGTTTTCTTTTATTTCAGGGAATCTATGCGAGATCTCCTATATCATGATATCATTATATCATTCCCGGATATTCCCAGTCTACTAAGCATACGCCGTAGCCTGCAACCCGATGCAACCTCTAGACATTTATCATGCGAAAAATCAATCCCGTGTTATATCATCTCTACTCTGTACTTAAGGAGCGACCGGTGTGCCAGCAGCCTCCTCATCAGAGTCGGCGGCCTTCTTCAGTGGGGAGTGGGGCACGAAAGCCCATAGGATTGCGAGTGCAACACAGACAGCGAGGACAAAGGGCTGAAGGGCCTGTACTCCTCTGTTATTCGCAATGGCGCCTACGAGAAAAGGCAGGATGGCTCCGCCGGAGCCACCGAATGCGGTTGCAAATCCGATGGTGCCCACGTGCAGAGAGCGGGGCAGAACTTTCGTGATGAGGACCACGGCCGTGGGGAACATGGGTCCTAAGAGTGGTCAGTCAATTATGCCAGTTGAATGTGGATGAATTCAAGGGTACATACCCATGACCACGCCAAGCATCGCCGCCGCAACAGCACTCGCGATCATGTTTGGAACCAACCAGAACACGAGTTCGAAGACGATGGTCAAGCCGAGATACAAGATCATGGACCAAAATTCTCCGAGACGGGCGGTGAGGAAGGAGAGAAAAAGGCGGCCTGCTGTCATGCCGCCCCAGAAGCCGGTTGCTGCCGCTCCGCCGGCGATGGCCGTGGCACCGCGGATGCGTGTCATGAACACGACGATCCAGCCACCGAGGGCAACTATTAATTACATACAGCATATCAGCAACATTCTCCTTTAAGACAGCGAGCGGGAGGACGGGTTAGGGAGGCGGCAACGTTACTCACCTTCCGCGCCACAGTATCCAAAGACGAAAAACGCAAAAAGCCACGTCAGTTTGTTCTTCATGGCAGCACGAGTGCGGCCCGACTTGCCGCCGGATTCCATAGGATTCTCGGCCAGGTACACGTCTCCCGTCTGGCTCCAGAACGTGGAAGTTGCTGCGAAGAATTCAACTGCCGAGGCGGAAGTTATGACCCAGTAGAAAGCCCACCAGCCCGGACCGCCATCTGCGGCCAGAGCCGTAGCGATGAGAGGAGCGATGGTCGCACCCAATGCGTAGCACGCTTGCAGGATGCCCGACATCTCGTGGGCGTTTGCCATTTGCCCGATAAAGGCGCACCATGCGGCATCAGCTAGTCCATTGCCCATCCCGACGAAAATATACATGACGACCTAGTCCATATCGATGGATTAGTTTTGCTCGAGCTGACTGGAAATTATAGAATGGGGGCCAGAACGTACCATCACGGGGTAGGGGGGATGAAAGGAGAAGATCAGGTATGGCACGAAATGGCACAACGGGGCCATAAACGCCACTCCTCGCTGACCAAAGTGCACATGCACAAGGTTGTTGACTGCCGAGGCAACGGCGTATCCTACAAACGGCGACAGGAAGACGAGGGAGACGACGGTATAGTTCAGGCCGTAGTGGAGTTCGAGCTAGAAGTCGTAAGTGAGCTGTGCCCCAGCGGGCGAGGAATCTGCAATCATACGTGAGGAAGCAAGGCCTGTCGGTATGCGTGTCAGCTCCCTTCATCTCTGCAAGTTATTCCTTGGAGGTTAAGACTTACACCATACGACCCGTCATTCATGCCCACCACCAAGAAGGACCAGAATGTCGCGAGGGTACGATACTTGTTGATCGGTGGTGAGTTCCATCGCGCAATAGTCTCAACGGCCTCAGACGGTGGAGTCGCGCCGCCACTGCTGGTATCTCCAACCTCGGCGGCAGCGGCATTCTCGCCCTTCTCAGAGATCTTCTTCTCCATGGGAGATGTGGGAGGCAATTCGACGACCGCCACGCCTGGCGGGCCTTCCGTGACTATGGTCGCTGTCATGTTGGGCAGGATCCCACAAAATTGCAAATCAAGAGAAGCACAAGAGCGTTGAAGGTTCCTGGAGACAACGTTGGATGGACGAGCAAGCAGTTATGGACGAAAGAAGCTTGAGGCGACCTCGTAGGATACAGGAGCCGGAGGGCTAGCTGCGGTTGAATTTCGTTGCAGGGATTCACACCCTGTATTCTATTACGTAGTACCAACGGTTTTGCACAAGCGGCTAAGGATTATACGTCAAACACAGGATTTCGGAAACCCTCAACGAGGATCCCCTGTTGAAGACCTCGCCGGAACGAGCTGTAAAAGTTATACCCTTGAGTTGGTTACAGCAATAATTTTCGGTATAACAAGGCAGTACGTACTTGAATAGTCATGCGTACATCTTTTTAAGCTTCTTAGGTGAACTTTTCATGCGCTCCCGAACGCGTGCTTACACGTACAGTAAGCACCCGTTCGGAACGGCACCTAGGCTACGAAGACGCATCGTTTTAAGTGGAACAGGCGGCAAAGAGTCCGAGTTGACAGACCGCCTTTTTTCGGCATACCATGTATGGGTCTAGACCAATTGTGCAACATGCTCAGTTAGAAGGATTCGAAAAATTCTGGTTTAGTCCCCATAGAAAGCCAGGATAGCTTTGCGGTCGTTGCCGCTGTTCGTGGATGCGGAAGGCCCCGCCGCGGAGATAAAGCCGCGATCTACTTAGTTACTGTAAACCCTTTTTGCCAAGGTGATCGACATTTAGGGCTGACCTTAAATGCAACGTAACAGTGCTTCTTCGGGTCTGACTGTAGGTAGTAGAACAAGGGTCCAGATACATAAGCCAGCATCCTTGAGTATATGGTAAGGCTATAGGGCATCGTATAGTGAAATATATCTGATATGAGTAAGCCCTCGTTAAACGTGGGGTAAAATCGTAGATACTGATTGGCTAAAGTACTATGTCCGAGCTGAGAATACTTCAACAACAGTCAGTAACCTGTGACAACGGCGGGGGAAGCTTCAGGGTCTCGAAGAAAAGGGGCAAAAAAATAAAAATAAAAATTTATCTTATCTCGGAAGTGCTTCCTGCGGGGTTCCGGAACGTACTAAAATGTGGTACTTTTGGTGCTTACTGTGGATAGAGGCTAGAAGATTTGCGCGTCGTGTCTCCCTGAAGAACAGGGGACCTCGGATTTCTGTTTCTGTTTATGTCCGCAAGTGAAGAGCAACTCGTCTAGGGCCGGAAATTCGTAACTGGGAGGACTACATATCGAACTTGACATGACCAACGTAAGAATATAGATTCAGGTAAAGATTCGAACTATTACGTTAGTATCTCGCGATCTGTCGCCACGTTTCAACCAGCCAACGCAAGAAATCTAAACTCAGCCCCGGAAACGCGCTAAGAAAGGGTGCCGCCTTGGCACGCGGGTGGCAAATACTATAATGTGGAGATGGATGGCGTTTTCACTCTTCCCTTGCAGTCTCAAGTACTTTCATGTACTCGCCTAGTCCTAGAGCGGCCACCTACTTACATATGCAGGACGGAGACCCTGCATTAGTGCAGTCATGGGTTCATACTTCCGTTAGCGTATACCCCGGGGTCAACATCTTGATTTAGAGATTACCAGGACCAGATCGATAAAGAGCCTCCATAATAGAAGTTGGCTATCGGTTGGTCGGTGCAGAGTGAAGATATGTACGTTATATCACATATAAAATTGTATAGTGATATATGTATATACCGTTTACCATCGGGTACTGTAGGGGGTAACTGAATATGGGTTCTAGCCGAGAATCAATGCTGTTTATCCAAGTGTTAGAGTACAGCGTAATCTAACATCGGTCTTACAAACGAGCGCTAAGAGGCCATGACCGCGCAGTTTCGGACATAACTGAATATTTTCGTACGCATATGCTGAGTATGGACTGTTACCTCTATCGCACTATTTCCCTTTTTTGCGTGGAGTTAGCTCCGGGGCCAGAGTAACTTCAGGAAATTCACCCCTACGTCGCTCTTCCATACTGGCTTCGTTTCGAAGCGGATGCCTGAGTAAGCGGAATGCATTCTTCGACGAGGGTAGGATATAGCGGCGTTGGCTCCACGTCAGACTCGTAAGAGCGCGTAAGGGAAACTGCATAGTATCCACCCGTGAAGGAAGAGAGAGTATCACTCGTGATGAATCTAGATTCTGCTTCGCATCCTCCAAGTCCAAACTTTGCAGTATTTATAGTCGAAGAGGTCGCAGATGAAGACAGACAATTCCTCAAACTCTTCACCAAACAGACAACTCTTCAAGCTTCTTCCGGAGACGTGGAATATTCCCAGCCCCTTAACACCAAAGACACCGTTATACACTTCTCCTATTCACGCAGATACAATGGGTTCCATTGCCATAACCGACGAGCCTGTCCCGGCCGAGCCCGCCCTCTTCTACCAGAGTGTCTATCACTCGTCCGCTCCCACCGTCAAGTCCGCTGATGGACTGTACTTCACGCTCGAAAACGGCCAGAGAATTCTTGATTCAACCGGTGGTGCCGCGGTGTCAGCTATCGGCCACGGCAACCAGCGTGTGAAGAATGCCATCATCGAGCAGTTGAACAAGTTCACATACGCCCACCCGGGATACTTCCAAAACACCCCTTCCCACGAGCTGGCCGAAATCTTGGTCAAGTCCACTGGTGGTCAGCTGTCCAGGGCATGCCTCCTCGGTTCCGGCTCGGAGGCGATGGAGGGCGCCATGAAGCTCGCCCGCCAGTACTGGCTTGAGGTCGACCCGAGCGCTCCCCGAACACGGTTCATCGCCAGGCAAGGCTCCTGGCACGGATGCACCATGGGCACGCTGTCGATCGGTGACTTGAAGGCCAGGAAAGAGCCCTTCATGGACGTGCTGGCCAACAACGTCAGCCACGTGTCACCCTGCCATCCCTACCGAGACCTGAAGGAGGGCGAGACCGTGGAGCAGTACGTGGCCCGGCTTGCGCAGGAGCTTGAGGACGAGTTTCAGAGAGTCGGCCCTGAGAATGTGTGCGCGTTCATCGTAGAGCCGATGGTCGGAACGGTAAGCACTAATTTTACATCACACCAATCCAGTCCACCACCCCTTTTACACGTTGCGTAACCAATACTAACATCCATGGTGACTCTAGGCCCTTGGCTGTGTAACAGCTCTGCCGGGGTACCTGCAAGCGATGAAGGACGTCTGCCACCGCCACAAGGCCCTCATCATCTTCGACGAGGTCATGTGCGGCCTGGGACGGACAGGCTACATGCACGCATGGCAGCACGACAACGTCGTCCCGGATATCCAGGCCGTCGGCAAGGGGCTGGCCGCGGGCTATGGCACCATCTCGGCGATCCTGATCCACCAGCGCGTGATTGATGGTCTGAAGCAGGGCACCGCCTCCTTCCAGCACGGCCAGACCTACCAGTGCCACCCGCTGAACGTGGTCGCCGCGCTGGAGGTGCAGCGCATCGTGCAGGAGTCCAAGCTGGTCAACAACGCGCGCCTCATGGGCATCCTCCTGGGCTACCTGCTCAAGCAGGCCTTCGAGAACCACCCCAACGTCGGCGACGTCCGCGGCCGCGGCATGTTCTGGTGCATCGAGTTCGTGGCGGACAAGAAGACCAAGGCGCCCCTGGACCCCAAGCTGAACATCGCGCGGCGCATGCGGATGCGCGGTCTCGAGAAGGGCTACGACGTGTGCCTGTTCTCCTCGACGGGCTGCGCCGACGGCTGGAACGGAGACCACTTCCTGCTGGCGCCGCCTCTCACCGTCACACCCGAAGATGTCGAGGATATCGTGAACCGGGCCGCCCGGGTAGTGGACAGTGTTTTCGAGGAGATGCGGGATCAACTTGAATAAGTTATTGGCATTTACAAAATGGGCTTTTCGTTTTCTGTCTTGTTTCACAGCCTGTCTGCATTTTTCGTTCTATCCTAGAAACAGAGTTTGCATATTCGGAACAGCAATGCTACATGGGTAAAAGGCAGCCGAAAAGCTAAACACGAGATAAAGAGAACTATAAGGATAGAATACACAGCATACATGATTCCTTCTTCAAGTTCTCAAGTTTTTCTGTGAAGTGACCAAGGTTCCGAACTTCTGTGACTGTAGAGTTCAAACACAACGCTTTCAACGAAATGATCCGAGACATGTCGTCTCATGGTATTAAACAGCATATGCTTCGACTACAATAATCTATAATGTCCGTCATCCGCAGGATGGCCGCAACAGCGGGAATTGGCTAGGGGTTATTTGCCCTATTAAGAATATAGCAGCGGCACAATAAACGCAGCAAGAATAACAAATGGCACTCGGAATATGTATCATTCATCGAGGTATCATTCATCCATCCGTCCTCCATCCAATCACAGCCCCACGGGGTCCGCCCCTCACATTCGCTTCGATGAATGGAATATCCGGTAGACGGCCCCGAGGCGTGTGCAACGGTTTTCTGGCGGTGGGTCAAGGTATCCGTTGATCATCGCAGAAAGAGCCCAATTATAAAGGCTGGCAAATCGTTAAGGACTTCCCCTTTAAGGTGATGAATCATTTACCTGTTATTAGGTAAGGGTTGTTGCAACTAACGCCTTGCAGTTATCTGATTATCGGGGGTCTCTAGGCGATCCCTCGGCAACAAGGGTTCCTACCCAGTAGACGCGCTTACGACCGTTGCATCAATGGTCTCGTATGCAGGGTCTTGCAGAAGGTCCACATGTGGCGCTAAGTAACTGCATCAACGCCGTAGGATCGAGTATCCATAATCCCACGCGCTCTCGGCTGGGGCTAGATTCCGGGGGTCATCGGCCTGGAGCGGTCCGTCGTCGGGTGGGTTAGATACGGCTAATCTATTCATAGGCAATTCTCTAGGGACAGACATACCCTTGTGGATCTCTACCGTAGATTGCCAATTTTCTACCTTGAACGATATCTCCGATGTCACATGCCATACAGTTTTCTATACACGTCAATCTCCTAACCCCGTACGGCATACAGTGGTCCAGTGGAGGTAACTAAAAGTACACCTGTGACTTGCATCGTGCCGAGCTGCTGCCAAAGGAATTTGAAGCCAAGCCTATTCCAGAAGGTGGAGTAAGTATCGCAAATAGCAAATTAGAAGCAAAAGATTTACGTACGGGTAACTGTACTTAGCGGAGAGCAATTCTCGCAATTCTCGTAATTCTGCGAAGTAGAACATCGTTACACGCGATACGCAGGAGCAGCTAAGTTTAGTGTAACTGCCGAGGGCGTTTCGTTCCTCACAGCCCTCCCCTCTCTTCCCCCAGAATCATTCCAGCAGCACACTTATGCTTTCAATTGCGCCCTGAGAATTCCTAATTCAAGAAAGAGAAAAGAAGAAAGGGATTACACGTATCACGTACCCCAACCATGGCCCCCGCTGGATCCGATACCGCCCCGTTCACCGTGGAAGCAGGCCCTGGCACCGACATCTGGCGAAAACCCCCCAGCACCAATGTGTGGAACGGTAAGTCACAGCGCTCACTCAGCCCCCCGCATGTCCTCTTGCATCCATACTGAAACCCCCATGCCCCGAATCCAGCCCCGATAGTGCGCACGAGCTCAGGCCCGCTCAAGGCCTTCCTCTCGGCGCGCGTGACCTTCTGGGCGCCGTGGGCGCACCTCTACGACCAGGCGGGGATGCTGTTCGTGCCGCGGCGGGCGCCGTCCGCGGGGTCATCCTCATCGGCCTCGACCGCCCCGCCAGAGCACTGGGTCAAGACCGGAATCGAGTTCTACGCGGGCCGGCCGCACCTGAGCACCGTCACCTGCGACCGGTTCGCCGACTGGAGCCTGTATCCGCTGCTGACGGCGGGAGGAGCTAAGGTGGCCGACGACGGCGAAGTGGAGAGCGTGACGCTCGAGGTCACCCGGGACGGCGGCGCGCAGGGCAAGAACGCGTGGGTGCACCGGCTCGTGCTGGACGCCGAGGGGAACGTGGTGGAGAGGACCCCCCTGAGGAAGATCTGCTGGATCTTCGCCGACGAGGACGATAGCGACGACTGGGTCATGGACGTCAGTCCCTTGGTTGCTAGGCCCGACAAGGGCGCCCAGGATGCATTGAGGGTTGAGTTTAAGGAGTTCAATGTCGAATGGTCGCAGTAGATAGCCAACGTCCGTGTACAATTAACATTGAAAGGATTCGTCCACAGGTAGCTCCAAAAACTGTTCTTAGCAGGCTTCCCAAGTCGAATCCTATACACCTAACTCCTATTCTTTTATAGGTAGATAGCGGGGTATTTGTTTTAGGCGCTTGCAGTGTTGTATCACGTAGAGCTGGCACTCATTATGTATCATGAAGCAATTTGTACACAGCTACGACGACGCAGTTGCTCAGCAGTGCAAATTCTTCGACGTATTTATCTAACGAAAGATTGCACTTAAACCTTTTTCTTATCGATCTTCGGTAAGAGCATCCAGATGACAAGCATACCCGCTAACACTGCTAAAACGACCGGCTGGAGCACCATGACACTGGCAATTTGTGCTAATATGCCGATATTGAACGGTATAAGCGCCGCACCACAGGCGCCCAGAGCAGAGGCGAAGCCGATAACAGCGATGTGCAGATGTTTCGGTGTAAGTCTGTTTACCACGGTGACGACCGCCGGGAAAAGAGGTCCTAGGAAGAACCCTTGTAGAGCTACTGCGGTCGCCGAGACGTAAAACTGCGGCACAAGCCAGAAGAGCAACTCAAGACCCATGGTCGCGATTATATAGATCTGTCCAGTGTCAGTAAAGGGGGTTTGACCTCCAGCGGCGCTGGCGCGGTCAGGGGACCTTACCGTGACTGCGAACTTGACGCCAATGCGAGGAGTGACGAATCCGAGGAGGGCTCGCCCGACAGTGATACCCAGCCAGAACCCCGTAGCAGTCATGCCACTGGCGAACGCGTCGCCATTGCGAACTTGCATCATAAAAACAACAATGAAACCTCCCAGTGATACTTCTACCCCGACATAGCCAAGTAAGAAGAACGCGCAAATCCATGATACTCGAGCACTGTCAGAGAAGAGTGCGTCCATCAACCCGACATGTCGACTCATTTGGGCGTCATTGTGAGTGAGGCGATAGACTTCTCCATTAGCTTTCCAAAATGACCACGTCAGCATGACGGCTTCAACGGTAGCAAAGGCGATCTGCAATCCATCCTGTGAGTCCAGTCTGCAGAGAACGGGTAAGGGCACGTCAACGGACCATGACTCTATAGAACCAGAACCACTCCAAGTCGGCCTTGTTGGTGATGAGTGCGACAAGCGATGGACTGACTACGCCGCCGACTCCGTAGCAAGCATGCATGAACCCAAGGAGCTCGCTGGCGTTGGCCAAGCTCCCAATCCAGGCATTCCACGCCGAATCCGCGATCCCGTTACCGAACCCAGCAAGTACGAATGCAAGAATGAGGACGACGTAAGGAGGATGGGAGGAGATGATAACATAGGCTATGATGTGGCAGCTCGAGCCGAGCACAGCAATTCCTCGTTGGCCTATGGTTCGATGGAGATAGTCGGTGGATACCGCCGAGGCGATATACCCAGCAAATGGTGACAGGAAGACCATGGAGACAACCATGAAGGTTAGATCGTAGTAACTCCCAAGCTCCTGGACGTTAGTAGGCGGCGACAGATGTAGAACATCTCGGACTTACAGAAGGTAGTATGGCCTACAGTGCAGGTCCAAGTCAGCGTGTTCCGAAAAAGGATACGAAAAGTTGTGCGGGCCCAGCTCACCCCATATGCAGCATCGTTAGCACCCATCAAGAAGAAGCTCCAAAAGGTAGAAAGGACGCGGAATAGAACGGTGACGGACTCGTTCCAGCGTTGAACCGGCTCGGAGCCGGTGGCGCCTTCTGATTCCCAAGGATAGGTGCCATCTTGCGGAGAAGTATTAACACCGCGGCTTTCTTGATGATGCAACACGGCGATGTCATGGTGGTGCGGGGCCGTAAGCACTCTTAGTTCAATATCGACAGACATGGTGGCCTGTGTCATGTGAAGGTTACAGGAGAAAAGAATCCGATCCACAATGGATGGCAATGATGATATGAGGTTGAGGTTCCGTGGATCGGGCTCGTGTTTGAAACCTCTTCGCTCGATACACCAGCACGTATTGGCGACGTGGAAGCAACGCTGTAGTTCAGACGGTATCCGATTGAAGGCCAACTGCCCTGGCTGCAGTACCAACGGTTTTTGGTGGAGTCGAAATCCCTCCTGACCAACACAAGATGAATGAGCCAATAAGATGGATTGAAATAGACCCCAAGTTCCCTTTTTAGGGTAACGCGCCAATCAGATTCTATTCATTTCGCCGAAGGGCGGCCGTTCGATAAATTTCACTTAGGGCGCCAAGTATACACCCCAGCAGGATTATAGCAGTTAGTGCTATGCTCTGTCCCCGGTTTTTGTGACGGTAGGGTACGATCCACTTATCGCTATCCTGTATATTTACCATTCAATTATTAGGAGTGATACATAAACTTAGTATCTGCCCGGTAGCAACTTATCCAAGCGTGAGTAGGTTAAGGGTTGGAAATCGTAGGATGTTATTCACGTAATAACCTTTAATCGACGTTAGTACGGTAGTGTTTTATGTATCTTATGCAATGATTTTGATACGCCACGACATAACTCATTGCATCAACCAATTAAACTAGGGACCGTATAGATATATCAGGCTTACATGCCACTAACTGCTATATTCCCTGCGACGGTGTACATCGGCGAGCGACTTATATTATGCCTAGAGAATACGGATTTGTAAGGGATGAAGAAGAACAGCGAGAATGGAATAAAAATGGTATAGTAACAATATTATATTGTATTGAGAAATATGGTAGTATATACATTCACTCATCCATAATTTTACCTTTACGTTGTGCTTGCGCCATTAGCCCAATCCTATCAAATTCATAAGTGATATAAGCAAGCGCTTGATCATTCTTTTGTACAACACGTCTTCCTAATACCCAGCCGGCTAACTATCTTGGATAGAGAAGTCTTTTCCCGCTGGCCATCAAGTTTACGAACATGCCATAAAAGCAAGATAGCTAAGGCGATGGCAGTGGCATCGTTTTTCGAATCCTGAACTCCGGGAAGCAACAAAACCCCTTCACTGTAATCAAGCGGATGGCAGAGGTTGGCTCCAGCGTGGTGATAGATGGCTTTGAGTTGAAAGTCGGTGCTCCCGTATGCTACGTCGGAACCCTTTCCTAAGAGGTGGTAGCAGAGACCACCGTGGTCGTTGGGCCGTACTTTCCACTGGATTTCTGCGTTGTTCGCCGACTTTACTGTTAAAGTCGGGTAATTTCGGAACTTTGTATCGACTGATCTCCTTTCGCCTGCCTGAAAGGCAGGGCCTGAATTCGAAGCGGCCTGGATATAGGATGTGTCCAGACCGGATCTCGTAAGAACAGAGCGTTCGTTTTGCTCGCTGGGCAAAGTGCTACAAGTTGGTCAGCAAGTCACACACGAATAAGCAGTAGCATAATCAATTTCTTACATCGTGGTGATTGCGCCTTCTTTTGAGCTCATGCTCCTTTCTTCGACGTTGATGCTAGTCTTATCTCCGTTGACGTCTACGAAGAAGCGGACATCTGCATCAGTGCCATCACCCCTGGGCCGATCCATGTGCATCAGATTAATCTTGTACAGGTTCGACCCTAAGGCAGCGCCCCTCACTGCCCTTGTGTAGGCATCGGTGACCTCATATATGGGTAGATGAGTCGCTGCGCTGTTGTGCTTGGGGATAAAGAGCACGCGAGACAGATGTGGGGGCTGCGGGGAGTATTTCCGCCCCCGTAGATTATCTAACACCGGGGCCGGGAGCGCACTATATGGGAGAGTGTTGCTGAGAGTTTTGAAAGTTTCGAAAGGAAACGTGGTCCTACTACATGAGCGGTCTGTGGCTGCTAAACACATGGTGAAGTGCTGATTTGACAGTAAGGGGTGTTTGGTGAGGCTAGCGGAATGCGGAATGGGTTTATGGAACTCAAGAAGTGTTGGGCAGTTGCGAATTTTTATATATTTATATATAGTATAGCCTAAATATGTGCCAGCGAAGCTACTGAACGAGAGCCAACCATATAACTGTTGACTGTATGTTCAAACTGTATATCCATCAGAACAGCAAACATGCAGTCATGTCATACAAGATTGGTTACCGAAAGTGTTCCGTAGATTTACCGATATTGAGACAGCGGGTCTTTGGTACGCAGTCCGGGGAGCAGCAAATCAATACCTAATCAGACCTATTTCCTTGCTTGTATTTGACGAATATTATTCTGAACTAACAGAGAGAGCCCGGGCCGCTGAACGCACTTACCTGAGTTACCTCGGGAACTTCTTCCCGTCATTCCGGAGTCGAGACTCATTTCATCCATGTGGAGAAAAAGCCAGATCTGCACCAACTCCCGCTGCCGACAAGGATTTTAGTGCTTATCTTGTATGAGAGCGGAGTTTCCGACATCCATGCCCCCGTCATCTCCAACCGCATGCCCTGAAAAAAAAAAACCAGAAAAGGAAGAGCGGATGCGAACCCGCCACTGTCATTGGCTTTTTGTGTGTGGGGTCAACATCACGCTGTTACAACCCCCAGCTTGCTGCGACGATGCTAAGCCAACATCCCACGGGGGCTGCAGGGCGTTGGACTCTCCATCAGCCGAACTATTGCCATACGAGAGACACAATCCTGGGAACGATGGCGTCTCAGTCATCCTCGTGGTGGACAAGGTAGGTGCGTAGTGCGATCGCGTGGCAACAGAGCCGGCGGCGGTCAAGTTCCAGCCATCCTCGTGTGGTGCAGATAAATATGCCAAGGTTGTGCCTACCAATGAGCGTGTTGGACAGCCGCAGCGACTAGGGACCCTGATCGCCGGCAAAAGTTCGGGCTGAGTAAGGACGCATTATGCTATGGAACTAAGCACGACATTCTTGGCGTATTGTGGCAGCGCAGGGTGTAGCGCAAGTTATTGCCAGAAGAATTTGGTGCGTGTGACAGACCGGGCCTGTCAAACATTCTGGCAACAACGACTTGCAGCCTCTTAGTCCACGTAGCAAAGCGGGGGGATAGCAGCGGTCTATGAGATGTTGACCTGACAAGTGTTCTCTGTAGTTTTCTTACCTCAGAAAACTCACCAGACCCGGTTCGGAAGACCTTAGTATTGTATAGCTTTACGTTTACCCACTATGGGACGGAGCAGCTTTCCTGAGACCGCATATGCGAGAACACCCCCCTGTTCTGAATTTTCTACCATAGTGATTGCATGTGGCTCCCTCGACGCTCAGACATGCGTTTCGGGAATCCGTTTCCGTAAATCAACCGCCGAAGAAACACGAGGTATGTGTGAGCCCCTTTGCTCCTCGGGTCATGGGTCTCGGCATAACATGTACGGAGATTGCTGAAGTCAACTATTAGCGACACGTGCCGCAATCTTGCTGGGATGAATTGAAATCTTATAGTATAGGCATTCCGTTCATAAATAAGCCTTATTCGGTGACGAGGGAGAGAGATCTGTGGAATATTCTGTCGTGTTCTCTGCAGCCGCATGATGCTCGAATTCCTCGATCGACGTTTAGTCATGGTTCGATAAGGGGCTGAAGGGCAAGTCTCCCAGGAGCAATGATCTTGAAGATGGCAAACATCGGTGCTGCCGGGTGCTGTTCACCACCCTTCTAGGGATGTATTAGGTGCATTGGCTGCTTGAACGCGATTATATTGAGTCCATGTTCTTGGCGTCACTGACATAAGAGCATCGTTCCCAGTGGTGAATTTCCACTTGGTGCTACACCAAATCCGCTCCGTAGACCTGTGAGGCGCCTCACCATAGGGTTGTTTCACATGGGCGCTGTGGAAGTGGCAAAACGGATGTCGCTCTAGCGGGCCTAGAGAATGTATCGAAGCTGGATGAAGAACGCCTATCGACTTGGGACCTGTTACCTCTTTATATAGGCATATCAGCGAACTCCACAGCTTTCCATGCATACCTCCCTTGACACTGTATCAGTGATCCTTGGCCTACTCAGATGCCGGGCCCTGGGACTTCTCGCACTTCTTCCACCTGTCACAGTCCTCGAGATGATTGTGGAGACCGTCGTGATGGAAATAAGGGTTACGAAGTGGACAGGTTTTCCATCAGTGTCTAAGATGACGCTTTAGTCAGCCCATTTGCAGGCCTTCAGAGGACTGAAGATCTGCACATGGCCTCCACAAATAAGTAAATCCGCGGCGAGGAAAGAGTCGGCCCGAATCGTTTAAAGTAATGGGGCTTGTAAAAGGCCATTGCCTCCCTACGTGACGGTGGGGGTTGGCGACTCCTAATTCGCAATCTTTGCAGAGATGAGTCGAGTTACCCCTTCTGACACAATTGTATCGTATGTGAAATAGCACCGAGTATACCTATGTTATAGAGCCGTGTGAGCCTTCGAGTTTGATAGGGTGGAATATACTCCGTAACCGCTCCCAAAACGAGCCCACGTCCTGATATAACCATCATCCCTCTTCAGAATGCCAAGCTCAATCTTATCTTCACGACGAATCCGCAGATCCGGTGTTTCCGGCGTTTATCTGCCGAACAAGGAATGATAAATGACAGATATCATGCCCGCAAGCCACCTTCCGCAAACGGTTATCAAGGAGAGTTGAATACTGAGAGGGGGTGCCTAGGGGTCTAATCAGTGGATCGAAGGTGAGTAAAAAGCTATCCCTAAGGACCGGCGACTGAAGCCTCGTTATACACATATCAACATATTCCATAGCTTTCCACCCATGCACCGGCGACCCTGTATCAATACCCGTTAGGCTCCATACCAGTGACTAGGCTCCATGTCTTGGGGACTACACAACTACATGGGTACCTATATACATAGAAGGTGTATGTCGTTTTACCCCTATGCTGACCCCTATTCTAACAACCCCCCTTTTTTTAAAGATGGGCCCCAAAAGCCACGCAGCAAACGATAGTGGGAGTGGTCTAGGCATTTAGGAACGTAGCCATACTCCATACATAGTTACGCCAAGTGATAGGAGACAGCCAATATAAGAGGAGCCTCTATCGACAGGTGTCAACAGCGTTCCCTGCAGCCGTGGTCCAGACAACGGACCCAGCACTATGTTCATATGTAAAGAACAGTGAATTAGCATATTTCCCTCAGCCGCCGCATCAAAGCGCACAAAAGACACAGCCGTCGGCCCGATATAGACTACTGAACAAATGCCGCCTCTATGGGGTAAATCTAAGTAATAAAGATGGAAGCTGTGCAGCTGTCCCAAGTATTCCAATACCATATGTTGCGCCGATGCCTTCTATACCAGATATAGTGTTCTTATGGCTGAATATCAATAATGCATATACGGTACGCAGTAGTTTTATAGGCATTCCCACGGAACAACGACCGGAAAGATTATAACGAGCACTGATACACTCTGGAGGTTAATTTGAGCAAGATTTCCTGAAATAGGGCCGCGGCGACCACCAGAGAGGCCGAACATGAAAGCGGGCAATGTTCATTCAAGTAACATAAACCTCATCGTGTCACCATAGTAGGCGCTTGACAGCCAGCTCGCGAACAAACGCTACCCCCTAACACACTTGCACGACACATACCGTACCGAACGATTAATATTATTCTGCAACCCAGACACCACCACCAGCGTATACACTACCGAAACGTCGCCTTTCCAACTCCCTTTGTAATTATATATTACCATACTCATTACCGTATACGAAGTAATAAAACCGATACCACCGAGGCCGTCGTGCTCCGCTCCACTCATAAAACCTCGTTGTACGTTATGCAAATGGTGTCAAACCGAGCAGGGGAGGTCATGCATTCCTCCTCCGGGTATCCCTCAATCAAGCCGCCAACCCGTCCAGTGCGTGATCGGTTTTCGCAACCTGCCCAGCCGTAACTCCACCCGACCCTGCTTGTTTAATCCCTTCCGTATGGGTATGCTCGTTAGCAAGATCGCCTTCGCCTTTGCCATCCTTCACCGCCGCATTATCCTTATTCTCACTGACGCCAACGCCAATACCTATGCCCGAATCCCCATTCTTTTTTTCATCTGTTCGCACACGCCTATCACCGGCGACGTCGCCAAACACAGTCTCCGGGTCCTCACCGCGGTTAAGGGCGTCGATGGCCCTCTGCGCCGTCTCCACGCTCTCGAAGACGTGCCCGCTTCCCCACCTGCTGAGCGCCATGCTCTTCGCAAGCACGTCTCCTGCACTCCCGCCAGCGGTACCGGTACCACTACCACTACCACCACCACCCGCGCGCTGATGATGGAAGAACCCGAGCAGCCCGCGCCTAGTGCTCCCCGCCGAGACGAGGTCCGCGAGGGCGCGCATGACCTTCCACCCGGCGAGCACGTCGCGCACGACCTTCTCCCGCTCTGCGTCGTCCAGGGCGGCCATCTCGCGCTGCGCCTGTGCGATGCGTGCTCTCCTAATCAGTCGCCTCGTCTTCTCGAGCGTACTGCCCCGGCGCTCGGCCTGCTTTGCGATGCCCTTAAGAGTGTAACCGAAGGGACCTAGGATCGCCGCGAGGTCCTTCAGCACGAACCCTGTGATGCCCATGCCGACGCCGGCGATGCAGCCCTTGAACCCGCGCTCGCGGGCCCCGCGCACTGGCAGTCGCACCAGCCCCGTCCACCCGTCGTAGATGCCGTAGATGAATTCGGACCGCGCCGCCCGGAGGCCGGACTTGATCCCCGTCACACGTGTCGGCGTGCGCACGGTGTCGTCGCCGTACAGACGAGGCGCGTTGTGGAACCCCTGTGCTAGGGCTAGTGCAAGGTCGACAGGCGCGTGTGCCAGAGCGCGCCCAGACTTGCCTACCCCTTCCGAGATTTCGTTGAAGTACTCATCTTGGCCGTCATCGGTCAGACCGGCGGTGCCAGGGGTCGCGGCAGTAACTGGTGTCTTCGTGCCAGAAGGCCCGTCAGCCAAGGGTGTACCAGGCTGGGCATTGGAATTTGTCCCTGCTTGTCCTTCCGACCGTGCATGGAGCGGAGAGCTTGGTGCCGTCGTGAAAGTATTATTTGACGATTTACTCTGCCGCTGTCTCCTCTTCGCCTCCCTCTTCCTCCTGCGCTCTGCTCGCTTGTGGGATAACTTGGCCAGTCGGTAGGGCACGCTGCCTATGCCACCAAAAACATCACCAACTGTCCCTGCTAGAGATCCCGCAATACCGGTAAGTGGCTCGCCGGGTCCCATAAAGTCGTTCCATTCTTTGTGACGTATCGGACGCAAACCCCGCCAGGTGAGGAAACCTCTGTCAACCAAGATATCTGCCGCGAGGGCGCTAAGCTTGAGCCCCGTGCTTTTGACCTTCCATACTGCCACCCGATCCGCCAATATGGCGCAGCGCATGGAACTCTCTCCCTCGAGACATAAGTGCGAGTGGAAAGATCGCACAGCGTTTTTAGCCCCGTTGCCTTCAAGCTCTATCGATTCGGCAATCTTCCCTGCTTCATTCTTTGCCTTATCCGTCAAGCAAAACTTGATGCCTTCAGCCAACGCTTCGGCTGTGAGTCTTTTGTACGGGACAGGCATCGGACCTGCTCCGGCATTGCCGATCATCGAGCCCCAGAAGTACTGATCGCCAAAGAAAGGCACGACCATCGTCGGCTTTCCACATTTGAGAGCGATGGCCGTCGTGCCGGCGCCACCGTGGATAACGCAGGCCCGAACCCTCGGGAAAAGCCAGTCATGCGGTGTATTCTCCAGCATGTAGACGTTGTCGGGTACATCGTCCTGGCCGAGCCCACCCCATCCTTTGGAAACAAGGGCACGAACTCCGGCCAACTTTACAGCGTCGAAGATTAACGCGGTGAAGCGGTCAGGGTCGTCTACCACAATGGAACCGAATCCAATATAGATGGGCGTTTCGCCGGCGTCGAGGAAGTCAACTAGGCCTTGTGGCGGCTTGAAAGATGAAGCGAGGTCGAGGAAAACAAAACCCGAAATATCTATCTCGTCGCCCCAATCCGGGGGTTTGGGCACGAGTCCAGGACTCCATAGATACGTGACGGGTACATGAAGGCGATAGGTCGCGCCAGGTGCCCATAATGTGGAAACGGGATCCAACCCGAGAGTCTTGCGACGGAAGTCGTTGACCAGATCACCGAGGCCTTGCCAAACCATCATCTCGACTAAGGGATACGATATAAAGTTGGTGTAGCCCGGATCCACGTTGGATTTCTTGATCGCAGCTAAGGGGTGCGGGAAAGCCTGTGTTGGCGTATAAGGAAACGTGAACATCAAATGCAGAGGAATACCCAAAGCCTCGGCGCAGTGAATATGAGCGAAACTCGGCGGGTTGGCGATGATAGCATCAGCCACGAAGGGCGGTTTTTCTCCCATCATCTTCAAGTTTCTGGTATCTCCTTCATTGTCGGTCGCGTTGATACAGGCTCGCCAGAATCCCTCGAACATCTCTGCCATGGCAGCACGTCTCCTGCCGATGTCGCCTGCCTTGACGGTTTCCAGCTTTGGGATCATGCCGGGGTTCTTCACCATAAATGCCATGAGCTCAGAGGGATCGCCGCCGACTGAGAAGAACTCTAATCCGGAGTCTTTCTCTACAAAGTCCCGAAAGGCGGGGTGGGTTGCGATCCGGACTCGGTGTCCGTAGTCTTCTTTAAGCACCTTTCCGATCTTCAAAAAAGGCTGGGCGTCGCCCCGGGAGCCAATCACCATTATGACGATATTGAGCTTCGGCTTCTTTACCTTCTGCGATGTTGCTGTGCTGGCCGAAGAAAGCCTTGTCGGTGGGGGTCGGTGCCCGGACTTCCCTTCGCCTTCTTTGCCTACCACAGCCTTCTTGACGGCAGTACCGAGCGCTTTCGCCAGATATCCCGTATTACTTGTGTCGTTCACTGTAATATTAAGACGACCATCCTTTTTAGAGACCTTGCCTTTTGTCTGGTAGTTCTCGTTTTGGACCCGAAACCGCCCCAACCTCTCCTCCTTTCGCAATTTCCTACGCCGCGCCCTGTCCCTCTTCTTCGCCTTTGCAGCTTTGGTCGCACCGTCCTCTTCCTCTTCAGAAGACGCCGAGCTAGATGTATCATCATAGTCGTAAGATTGATCTGCTGGTCTGCTGTCGAGAATGGACAAGTTCGTTCCTGCGCGCTGAACAAGATGAGGAGGATGCTCGGTTTGACGGGGTGCATCGGTAAGGAACCTCTTTTCTAAAAACGGTCGCCCGGGTCCTGAGGGTCCTGCAAGGTCAGGGGGTGGTTGAGCGAACGGTTCGGAGCGCGTCTTCGGTCGACTTTCTCCAAGATCGGGGGCTTTAGTGGTCGCAGATGGCTTCTCTGCTGTTGCGCTCGCCCGTGGGGTAGCTGGAGACTCCACGTCAGGTGGGACTAGGTTCGGATAGACCAGGTGGCCCTCCTTATCGCGGAGTACAATTCCCCGCTGTCCATCTCGGTCTACAGCTTCCGCAAGAACCGTATCATATTCGTCGCTCTCTATCGGAGCCGTAGGTGGCTTGTCGAACTCGACAGGAGGCATTGCGCCTCTTTGTAAGATTGATGGTTTGCGTAGGCAGTCGTTAAGTTAAGGTTCGTATAATGGATGAGGCGCCCTGGGATATGTTGGTGGGACCGGGTCGGGATATCAAAGAAGAATGGGGGTATATAGCTATTCCCGTGATGACGTAGATATTCCAAAGTATTCTATGTTGCGTGGAAATAGGCGTTGGGCCGTGGTATCATTCAACGATTCACCAGGACAGGGTCGCTCGCTTTTGCTCAATAAAATGGTCTCCGTACTCGAACGATTATACCTATGAATAAGTGGGCATTGGCGATGGAATTCAGCGAACTGATTATAGTTGGGGGATTGCATGGTGGCAATAGTTACGCGGGCTCGAAAGGGGGTTCGTAAAACAAACGTTCATGATACGTCGATAGTTTCTTATGTACACTGACAATGACATCACTTTAAACTCCGAAGAATGTTTAGCTCCAGGGGTGCATGGTGGCAGCCGCAAGGGGTGGTGTGCCTTCTCATTTTGTGGCTTGCATTAACTGTTCAATGTTATCGCTATATCAGGTAAGCGATACACTTTTTCGACGAATAGGATGCATGGTATTGTCCGCCGGGGGCGGAGCCTAGCGCCCCCATAATATTACCTTCG
The DNA here is from genome assembly GCA_004155925.1 of Monosporascus sp. MG133. Classification (NCBI taxonomy): domain Eukaryota; kingdom Fungi; phylum Ascomycota; class Sordariomycetes; order Xylariales; genus Monosporascus; species Monosporascus sp. MG133. The sequence continues at coordinate 64,023 of QJNX01000291.1, forward strand.
TTTTAGTGTCTCGTTACTACGGAGCTAATGCCCCGCCACATATATCAACTGTCGGAGGTCGGAGGTCGGAGGTCGGAGAGGAATCTCTACACCTGGATTCTGGAGGATGTCATGCAATTCTATGCTGGCGAAGGAGGTCTCTCCTTATCTGGTGCTGTGTTAGGTCCACTAAAGGAGCCCGTCCGATGCGGATAGGGATAGGAGAATTTTGTTTCAGCTTCTCGTTCCGATCATTGGTCAATGGGTTACAACTTGCAGGGGTTATGCCGTATTTGCAATTCCCTTCTTCTTTATCGAGGCCTATGAAGATGCTAATATCGGGTCTATGAGTGTGGGCAAGAGTTCGTATAATCTAGTGATGATGCTTCTTAAAATGGCCGCCCGGTTATACAGCTTTCTTCGTCTCTCCGGCGCTCGCAGGCTCTTTCTATGAATCACTTGCCGGCCCTAGTGAGCCTTCCTCGATGCCGACTTCCGGCTTGTATTCGAGGACCTTCCCCGGGTTCTCCCCGTTCAAGGCGCGCGTTATGGTGGTCAGCCGGACGGCCTCCATGGTCAGCACAGGTTGTTCCCGGCCCCACGCACGAATCCAGGTGGTCCGCTCGCGGATGGCGGCCATTAATAGCGCGCCCATCTAGGAATAATCCTGACATCCTCTTTCCTGGCTAGGATCCCGACCGCTGGGGGGGGACGACCCGCTGGAACTCCAAGAACTCGACCGGCTTGTCGTTCGCGACGTTGGAGTACTGCCCGTCTGCGCGCATGTCCGGGTGTGGCTGAGGGGGTTTCCCGTATTGCCAGTCGTGACGGTGTCGTGCTTCCCGAACGCGGTGGCGGGGCCACAGAGACCGCTAACATCGAGAAGTCGCCGGCCTCGCGGCTAGTAGCGAGGTTATTGGCTTGTCAGAGTTCTGATGCTATAACGAAGCCCACCTACTGACAGACTGACCCACAGTCGATGAAATTGTGAAGCAATGCGGGCCGTTGTGGGGCCGAAATATGAACCCACACGGACCAGGATTCCCAGTAGTGCCGATATTGTAAAATACTATCATCATATTATCCAGGGCCTCGGATGTCTGTTGGACACCCCGTCTGACCGGTGCTGCTTAGCTAAATGGAGTATATCGTTTTCCTATCATTATCGGAACTCTGGAGGACATTTGTCGGAGAAGCGCATTCGTTACTCGACGATTCTGCCGCCGTCTGTGTGCCCCGTGGTTGGAGATCAGCCACCTAACTACGTATGCATGTCGATGTGACCACTCTACTACGTTGCAGTTGAAACCCGTACACGGGGGGTCCGACTGTTCCAGAGCATTTCACGGCCCGAGTGGCTGACTGACCTCTTCGAAAATGACTCGAGGTTTCACAACCGAAGGATTCGCCGGCGCAGGCGCATCCGGGTCAGCATGGCGGTTTCTCGAACTAAATATCCGCGGGGAGTCGAAGAGGAAGATTCCGTAGTGGTCAAGTGCGCTCTCCGGGAAAGCGATATCGTGGCGATCCGGAAGGAAATAGAGGTTACGGCGGTAGGTTAGTAGTCAGCCAGCTCGTACATATCGCCTTCTTTGCGTGCGTATGTATGTATATATGTATGTATGTATCTGTATGTCGTAATTAGAACTGATCGCTAGATGGTAATCAACTCAGCGTCTCAGCGGATACCTCCACGCCGCTGCGCAGCCCATCGTCACTAATTGGAAGATGCTAGTCCCCTAAGACATCCCGGGCGACTCTCTGCCGCAGCACCGGACATTCCTGATTGCGGAGCACATCCCGAATCTGACACCAGACGACTTCCTGGGGCGGGTCGGAACTCGTATGGACTCAGTGCCGATACCTAATCGGTTTTCTGTGGCTCATTTTTCAATGTCGTACGTCTGCAAAACCACCGACTTCTTTACGCAGGATATTAATTAGAAATCGTGGAAAATATGACCGACCGGCTGTACTCAATGGTGAGGATGATTTTGAGGACGGCTGCGCCGCCTATTATCAGCGCCATGGAAGAGTGTCGTTAACCGGAGGGCTGGAAGGGGCAGCTAGCAGCTCCATTCCAACGGTATCTGGGAACAGGCGCAGCAAATCCTACCTTACCGGAACCGCGCTAGAGCAGGTGCCGCCACTGGAGTCGATGATTACAGAGTCCCAGATATAACATGGCGGTCTCGGAAACGACAAGAATCGTAGAAACTTTATATATGTATCCGGTTGTCCTGGGAGAATTCTGAAAGCTCGTATTGTTTATTTGGCAACTTCGACATGGGCGAGCAAGTCCGGGTTCCTATCCTAAAGCCGATCGATTTCGGGGAAGCCGTGGACGAAAGGAGTTCCAGTTCAGCTTACGGTAGGTCATCCTCAACCGCTGGTGAATAAGGTAATTATGCTGATAAGTTTAGGCCAGGTTACATTGATGGCCTAATAAAAGTGAGGCATGGTCATAGCCGAGTCTTGAAAGAATCTTAGTAACGGCTCTTTGCTGCTTTTTTCCCTGGACGGCACGACCCTTATTTTATTAACCGAGCTTACGTAATAAAAATAAGGCATGGTTACAGCCGAGCCTTGAAAGAAATCTTCCGAGAAGTGCAGATATGTAACCTTATGTCAGCTTTGTCGCTCCCGGTACTTCACTTTCGTAGCGTCGCTTCGCTCCTAGGCACCCCACACCCCCGCAAACAGGGGAGCTGTACTGCGGGGCTTAACGCATCTTGTAAAAATTGAAAGCTATTCCCAAATTCAGATGTTCATCTGAGAGGAAACATACATTGTCAAAGAAATGACAGGAAGAAGAAAAGAGGTGTCCACGAGATCTTCTAGATATGCTATAACAGCCAACCAACCTTGAATAAGATATGGAGGTTCAGACTGATGCGTGGTATTCTCGATATTCCACTTTCGTGAAACAGCCTTGCCTGCCTCCACATAGGGCGCCATGTCGACCACCCGAGGAATGCCATGTCTAGACAAGAAGCCAGACGTCAAATCCTCCAAAGCCTCAGGCTCCAAGCGAAGATCCCGTGGACCTGCTCCTAAGAGAGGTGCAGCCGACCGAAGAAACTCAAGACACTGAGCCCGGAAGCGAGGATTCCCCCATTTCGAGTCAAGAACAGACTCAGAAAGCACTCCAGATCGCGCATTCCACTACTAGTGTCAATCAGTATCTCAAAACAGAGTGAAACCTAAAAGCTTACTTCGGAAGGAGAGCCATCACTCCCTCCAGGACTGAGAACGTCAGAACCAGGACCACCTAAACTCCCTCCACCACTACCGGATCCAGAAACCGGAGGCGGAACAGCAACTGGCGGGACAAGTCGAGGACCTATGTATTGAATCCATCGCTCCAAATTCTCGATGCGAAGAGTAAGCCTTCGAATTTCATCCGAATTCTGAGCACTGTCACCAGGCGGAGGCCCAATTAGCCCAGACGAACTCATCGTAAAATGTTGGCGCAATTAAAATGTGACGACGAAACAACAAATACAAAAATGCCTCAAAGCAGAAACGCAACCGCCGTTTATTATCGCTGTGCTCAAATTACCTAATAAAAGTGAGGCATGATCACAGCCGATCTCTCGTCCGGGCCGTGACTCTGGCCAAACGTTATAGTGAGAAAAGGACAAGTTATATAATTAGTGCTGGAAGTTTACGAATCTAGCTAGTGGGATTGCGACTTCCACGAACAACGCATCAAAGTGGGCCAAGCCCAGCATATACATAACGAATCAGGATCCGCGTACCACGGAAACTGATGTTGGCTGGGAATGGGCGGCAGGAGAACATATTCGACATCGGCCAGGTAAGCTGCTGAACCACTCAGACCTTAGGACAGGCCGTATGAGCCCCAACTCTCGTGTCCGTTCCCGACAGGCATACCAGAAATGCCGTGCGTTATAAGACTGGACCCCGCGCACCGCAGGCCGACTGGGAGTCGGATGACAGAATCGACAAGTATGTGAGAGGAGACGATGCTGTCCGCCGAGTATACGGAGAACAACAACGGCCGAGGAGGGACTGGTGGGGTTCCGTCACCCGCCGCGGGCGGAGGAGGAGGGGCAGCAGTCTTCCCTCCAATAGACGGATGCATCATCGCTCAAGAACACACTTTATATCCCTCTGAGTGCAATAGGGCTTGGGACATTACTCTACTTCTGAGCCTGACCGTCGTCGGGGATATAATACAGCAGATATATTCTCGGCATCCTACTACGATATCCCTCAGCATATTACGTTCTTTGGTCCGACGGCGTTGTTAGGGCTATAAGAGTATGTCTACTTCGTATATAACTTGAAATATACTTCCGAGTCGGGCACACTGGCCATATATATATTACCATACTTATGAAAAAGCATGATACCCCTGAGCCACCTGTTACCTGAAATATACTTGGCCGCTTCAGGGACTTATGATGTTAGACCTTTTAACACCCCCCTAGGGGTCCCAGATGAGTATGAACAGCTGTGGACTACGGCTGAAAGTCAACCTATAGGGAGACAGAACAGCCACTATTAGTCTTTTATTGAGAAATCAAGTAGCCCAGGAACGGCATGTAAATGAACGCCCAGGCTAAAACACGCCACCTATATACGTAATTAAAAGTAAAATATCTTATTAAGTAAATGTCTAAATAATTCTGACCGCAGAATCTCCGAAAGAAGATTTCCTTCTCATCCCCTCCTACTATGTCCACCATTACCGACGGAAAACAGACCGCTCAGCCTCTCTCCCCTTGGCTACTGATATACTAGACTCTCTCCCCACTGCTCTCCTATACCTCCAATATGAAAAAGCCTAGGACGGTGGATTCGGCAGCGGCCGCGGCCCCACGATCTGCCTGCGCCCGGCCCCGATGCCCTGGGCGCCCTTATTCTGGGAATCCCCGCCCGTGTACCCGGCCCACTGGCCGACGTCCCAGCGGCCGCCGATGCCGCCCCCGATGCCCTCGACACCATCACCGCTCCTGACGGCCGTCGCCGTCTCCTTCTGCGCCTCCTCCCACTCGCGCTGGCGCCGGCGCTCGTTCTCCATCTCGCGCTCGAGGAGCGACTTGGACGCCCAGCCGCCGGCCCTGGTAGCCGCCTGCGACTGCGCGCGGCGTCGGTCCTCGGCGTCCTGTTCCGCGGTGGCGCCTAGCTCGCGGGCGTAGGTGGGCTCTGGGCTTGGTTGTTGGACGGGCGCGTGGCGGTTCGTAGCCAGGAAGCGGTCTGTGCGGTTTGCTGGTGGTGAGGTCCGGGCTGTTGGTACTGTTAACGATGATGCCGAGGGGGTGGGAAGTGGACGGGAGGGGAGACTGGGTGGGGAGGTCGTCGTCCTTGGGCCGAAGCTGCTGGAACCGTTGGACTGCCCTGGAACGGGGAGGGGTCTAGCCTCGCCTGTTCGCTGGGGCCGGAGGGGTGATGGGTTAACCGGTACTCCTTTGGGGACGGGAAGTGGGCGTGGGGCTAGGGTAGGATTGCTCCGTTGAGGTGACTCGACCTTGTAGTTATCCCAGTGGGTCTGCAGGACCTCCCTGTCGTTCCGGGACCAGGAATCATGGCGACTCGGCGGTCGCTCCGGCCGATCCTTATTCGGCCTGCTGCGTGACCGGTGCCGGCCTTTGGACGGGGATCGCCTCTGCCGTTCCTCTTCGTATTCTCGCTCTCGCTGACGGGCCAATTCCAGTTCCTTCTCTAGTTGTTTTATCCGCTCTCTGTAGTCACCGGAGGTCCTTGGATTCGCGAGACGTTGTTCGGGGCTAGCGGACTGCAATCTGGCCTCGCTCTGGCTTTTCGCCCGCCGTCTCTCTTCCGCTAGTCGCTCCTCGGCCTCTTCCTCCTCCCTCCGCCGCTTCTCCTCGGTGAGCTTCCATTGCCGCTCTTCCTCTGCCCAGCGACGTTTCTCCTCCTCTGCCCTGCGCTTTTCTTCGGCCCTCAGTCTCGCGGTCTCGTCATTCCACTTCCGCTCCTCTTCCAGTCGGGCTCTTTCCTCTTCTCCTTCTAATTCTGTCTTGCGCCTGCGTTCCGCTTCTTCCATCTGTTGTTTCTGGCGCTCGGCTTCAGCCTCCTGCTCCTTCTTCTTGCGCTCTTTCTCGCGAGCAGTAGGCACAGCGGGACCGGGGCTAGTGATCTGCCGTCGGCCGCCATAGACAACACCCAGGTTCCCCTGACTGGCTCCACCCATGTATCCGTACTGAGCGATATTCCAGGCCGGGCTCGTGACACCTTCGTGGCGTTTCTGGCTCCAGGTAGACACGGTGGGTGAAGACGCTCCCCTGTCACTAGTAGGGCTTCTCGCGGCGGGGCTCAACCGCCCAGAACCAGAGTCCCCTGTTTTTGTGGCGATGAGACCTGGACGTGAGCCTTGCGACGCGTTGCTAGCATTGGATATACCTCGGCTCCGAGTCGATGTAGGTCCGGCATCATGTGGGCCGGTAACGTTGATGCGCGAGACGGGTCCAATTACGGAAGGGAAAGCGGAGGGGTTCGCTGCATTTGCGGCTCGCGAGAAGGCGCCGAGACATTGGAGGACCTGGGCGGGATCCTTCTTCTCGAACAGATCGACGGTGAGGAAAACATCGTGGTCGGCCAAGTTTAGCGGCGGTGATTGGCAAGCGCGAAGGAAATGCGAGATATTCTCCATCTGGACGAAGGGCATGGCTGATTTCTTGAACTTGATCCCTGGTGGACCAATGGCCAGATTGGCGATTCTACGGCAGATGTTAGCAAAGCGTAATCTTACGCAGAGGTGTCGACCATACTTGCAAAGGGCAGTTCCATCTTTGAGTGAATCTAGTAGATCGTTCGAAGCTAGCTTCTCACCCAAGATACCCTCAATCCACAACCGAGCTTCGTTAGCAGCGGCGGGAGTATACTTCTCGAGGCGTAGCTTGCGCAAGTCCCTGTCCAAGGACATGATGGGCAGACACCTCAGACGTAAGTGTAACGGGGTCCGGCCCGGTATGTGATTGTTCGGGATAGACGGAATGCAGCGTGCTCAAGCGATGTCGGAGGAGTGAGTGGGATGAGATAGGACCAACTTGTCGACGACCGGACGACTTCGGTGAGAACAGGAAGGTATCGAGGATTCACAAGCCTGGGTAGGGATAATCAATGAATTAGAATGCGATCTTCTACAGTCGCAGGGAATTTATTCTAGAAGGCTGCGAGGAATGAGTGTAAAATGCTGCAATAATGATAGGGGGAAATGCGACAGGGAATCCCCACTATCAGTCATTTGTGCAGATGAGGTCTGACGTCGGGTTCATCCCAGAAGCCCATGTGAGCCCCGTTCTTAATAAATGAGCGTTAATTAATAGGCTTGGGAGCTTGGGACAGGGCTTCGGGGCTTCGGGGCTTCGGGGCTGAACAAAAGTGGAAACCGAGTGGCTGGTTAGTGCCCGATGGTGGCACCTCGGTTGGGTGACGGGGGTGGCTGGTGGCTGGTGCAGGTTCATCAGCTTCTTGTTTCTTGCATAAGCGGTTGATCTGCATAACTAGCTCTACGTTCTAACCCAATCCTTGCTTAGTCGCATATTGCACCCCCACATGGAAGAATCTCAGAGGAAGTCAGTCACTCGGGGTTCGAAGTCCCGGTAAGAATGACGTTCGACTAATCGCAGCTGTCGATCAATTGCCTGCCAATCTTTTGCAATGGCAAGCAATAATAGTTAAAGCATCATGAACTTAGACAACATCGGCAACAGATAACTTCCCTTCTCCCTTGGCACTCGAGCGCACAATGTCGGCGAAGCAGATAGGGCCCGTCCTCAAGGCCTGGTACAAGTGGAAATCCCTAAGACTGCCATGGCGTAAGCGGTTCCTCGTCGGTAAGCAATCTTCCTCTTCCTGCCCGATCTCGCTCCATCAAACATCTCCCACCAGGCTAACACTATCCCCTCCCAAACCGAAACAGGCCTCGACCTCCGCGGCAACACGTACTGGGAATTCCGCCTCGCGCGCGGCGACCCGACGTCGCACCCGAGCAGGACGACTCCCTCGGCTTCCGCGCACCAATCGCAGCAAAACCAAAACCAGAACCAGGGTTACCCTTTCCGGCGCATCGTGCACTACCCGCGCTCGACGCACTACAGCGAGGTGACCGTGCCGCCGGCGTGGCACCAGTGGCTGCGGTACCAGCGCGCGTCGCCGCCGACGCTGGAGGAGCAGTTCGCCGACGCCGCGCGCCAGGAGCGCATCAAGGTGCTGGCGGCGCAGGCGGACGCGCGGTGGGCCGCCAAGCCGAGCTACCTCGACGCGCCCGGCACGCAATCACGGGCTCGGGCACAGCAGACGCAGCAAGAGGGGAGGGAACAGCCGGGCCGGGAGATGGGACAGGCCGTCCCGGCGCTCGACACGGGGAAGACGCAGCCGCACGAGCGCGCCGCGCGGGAGTGGAACTACGAGGCCGAGGACGGCGTCAAGAGCCACATCGAGAGCCCGGCCGATCAGCTCCGGGCCCAGGAGCAGGAGCAGGAGCAGAGGCAGGGGAAAAGGGGGGATGAGACACAGAAGAAGAGAGCGGAGGAGGATCCGTGGAAGAAGGCCGATGCCAGGAGGGGCGGGCCCGGCGAGACGTGGCAGCCGCAGGCGTGGAATCCCTCGTCGGCTCCTAGGAGGCGGTGATGGTGCGTATATCTTTAGCCTCGGGGAGAGGTGGTTGGGCGTGCGAAGAAAAAGGACATATAGATATACGGATCATCCAGATGGGTGATCCAAGTGTCCACGAAAAGAATTCGTACGGTGTATCATTACTATAATATTTGTACAGACACGGGACGTTGGGATCCCTCTACCAACCATAAACAACACACCCAACAACCCTTTTCCGGTTGCGTCTTCACCTGCATCCGGATTCCACCAAACGCCAATAGTATGCCTCCCTTCGAGCCCAGAATAACACATCCATCCACGCCTACCAATCAAGCCTCAAAATACCCACCGTCCCCAGTGGAAGGGTATAGCCCTACTTACCTTTCTTCCACGTGCTCTTGCTCTTCGTACACACCGGACAGAACCAGCGGCCCTCCGGTTCCGCGTCCAACCTACGCACTCAAAGTGGAACCACCGTACTTCCACATTACGGGGTTTCACAAACGATCATGTCGCCCTGCGATGGCCCCCGACAGATGCAGTGCAGTCCCCCATCAGCGCCGTGGTAGTCCGTCGTCATGGTCCTCGTCATCGTGGCCGCCGCTCTCAGCGGTCATGAACGTCTGGTCGAAATCATCTGGCCTGGGGCGTCAGCGCCTGATAGCAGCAGGGGCGCAAAGATGTGCGACTTACCTTCATCCCTATCATCCTCGTCGCCTTCCCCGTCATATCCCTCTACCACGCTTGCGAGCACCCTCAGCCTCTCGCCCGACATCTCCAACACCATCCGCGCCTCTTCATCATCCTCACCATTGCCGCCGCCACCGCCACCTCTCCCGCGGCCCCTGCCTCCGGTCGTTCTCTTCTTTGCCTTCGTCTCCCGTGCCTGGATCCCCTTCTCAATCGCGTCCCTGAAGCCAGCCCCGAACTCCTCGCTACCGTCCCTCAGCACGATCTGCACCAGGTTCTCTACCAGGAGGGATACCTTGGCGTTGTCGTCGGCGGCGATGGTGTTTGCGGGGTAGGGGAGGAAGCAGCGCTCGATGATGGCGGCCGAGATGCCGCCTGCGTCATGGCGCGCCCGGTCGACCTTGGCGGGGCTCAGTGCCGTGCTCGGCATCAGCACGTACAGGATGCCCTGGTACAGCGAGATCTGGGAGTCGACGCGGAGGGCCGAGGTGCTGCTGTTGACGAGGGCGGAGAAGATGGGCAAGGGGAGCGACCGCGCGGTGTTCTCGAAGCTCTCGTAGAGGTCGGAAAGATCGAACGGCGGCGAGGGGAGGTGGAAACAGAGGTAGGATATCTGTGCTGGCGCGTTAGTGGCACGCCAGTTATACACTCACGTCATTAAATCGACCAGGCTACTCACAAGAGAGAAGAGCCGTTGTCGCAAGGGGATAGATTCAACGAATGCGGGTTCTAGGGCTTGGAAATCCTCGCCACCGATGTTTCCCGAATTGACCCTTCTTTTCTGCGGCGTAGGGGGCTCTGAGGCTTGAGACGAATACACAGAGTCGTCATCCAGCCAACACCCGAAATCGCCCTTCTCGATGTTAACCGTCACCCGCTTTCTCTTGCTCAGTACCTTCTTCGATATCCCCTTGTGTTCTTTGTGCCAAACCTCCTGGAAGGACGAGCTCGCGAGTTTGCTTCCGTCGGCGAAAATTGCCTTCATGATCCACTTGAGTCCCCCGCCGGCGTTTCTCCCAGAACGCTGGCCGATATAGGTAGCGAGTAGCGATTTCTGCAGCAACGGGAAGTTCTCGTCATCCCTATCGACATCCAGTCTATGCCGCTCCTGCAGATCAGCTTCCAACACGTCGAGAAGGAACTCGAGCCACTGTTTCCAGTGGCGCCAGCGGTTCGGGTACATCACGCTGCAGTTAAAAGCCCACCCTACCACGCGGAAGAAATCCTGACCGCGCGCCCAGACGCCATCTTTCGCGTATTTTCCCGCCAGCGGGACATAGCCGCGACTATCATCGTAATCGTCCGATTCCGAATCCGACGACTCCGACCTCGGTGTAGCGCCGCGTGAAAACCTCGAGCCGCTCGAGAAACGGAAGGCGTCTTCGAACCTCGCGTTCAGGGGACCGACCAGGGATAGTAGACTTCGGAGGTAGACTAGGGATTCGGTGGCTGCCTCGGGCCAGCCCGGCTCCTTCGGACGGGTCGTGAAATCGGGGTGCACCAGAATCGTGCTCAGGACGCTCAACTGGTTCGGCGGCGGGCAGTAGATGGCACCCTTGGAACGGTCTTGGCTGGGGGACAGCAGGCTGTTTAAAAGGTTCAGAGTAATTAGGGCTATAGTGATGTCAATACACTTTGGCAGTCACTTCAATAACGAGCGGGACTAACGTAGATTCTCCTCCAGATAGATCTGGCAGTGGTGCTTGAGCTCGGGCGGAAGCTGTCGCGCCTTGTAATAGGACGAGCTTGTCGCGGCCTCGCCGGGGGTACTAATATCGGTGATGGTAATATCTAAGGGGTCTGGCGGCGATGCAGTAGCCGTCACGAAAGAGTTCGGCGACGATAAAGGGGACGTCGACGGTATCGGGTCTTCTAAGGTTGGCGGCATCGTGGGCTACATTAACGCGTAAATAGAAGGATGGGAACGCGATTGTTGGGGGGGGGAAGATCTTGAATTTCTTATCGCGGTTTACTACGTAAGAGTATCGCGGGGATCGAAGTTTAGCGCGCGTCTCATGTGGAGCCGCCATTTGGGGGTCAGAGCTTCGGTTCCTTCTTTAGACATGTGGGGGGTTGCCGAAAGGTAACGATGCTACTTTATACCTAACGTACGTAATACTATGTATATATGGTACTTTTATTCTATGAGGACTCTAGACTAGAGACCACCCGCCGCCCTTCCCGCTTCACCCTCGATTGAGTTCTATCATGAATAAGTGGTATATGTATGCCATCTGACATTGTTCCGGCCTCCTTGGAGTCGTACAGAAGAGGCATGTTCTTTCGAGACTTATCTTAATTACGTGAACAAGGAATTGGACGTTATGCGGAATCTTCCTTTTAAAGCCGGTCAAACGGCGTAATCAGTTGAATATGTATGCTATTCTACAGTCGATGGTCTTTATAAAGCGCGGACTAGATTGTTAAACGGTTAAACAGACGGAAATATTGTCCAGAAAACTAGTCGTTGGTTTTTGAAGACATGGTCTATGTACTTCGGGATTCTTACCCCCGTTTTAAACGATAATTATTAATGAATTTGATTAGGATATGTATGGTGGCTAAAGGAATTTGTTACTAAGGGTCCTTAGGGCCACAAGTGGTGAAAGCTCTCACCCCCACTATTCGTACTGTATCCATGGAGCCCAAGGCCTTCCCACTCCCGCTTATTTAGATGTAACAACTACAGCAACTAATTGAGCCCGTTTCTTTACCGGTGTGTATGAATTCTATAGGTCTTCATGGCTTGGAATGTCGGTCAACGCCAACTCAGTTCCCCACAATGGACCCCTTCAAAAGTTTGTCAAACATGGGGCGGATGGGCGCTTGGAACACCCTATCGTTCTTCTAGATTGCGGCGTCTTCCACTTTGTGCGATATCCGTCGTCGCGTCCCCTCATTCTCTCAACTCCCTGCTTCAATAACGTTGCCTACTATCATCATCGGTGCCGCTGCAAAAATGGCGACGTATACCAACGACGACGACACGGCGGGCGTCCCTCAGGCGCCCGAAAGACGACACACCGATTTGCTGTCGTTTCTGCAATACTTTGAAACCCTGTTCCTCATTGACGATTCCGAGCACATGAAGAGACAATGGGGCGACGTATCGGCCCTCATCCAGGCGGTCGCTCCCGTCACCCTTCAATATGACGAAAATGGTTAAAAAGCTCATAGCCGTGATATACCGTTCTGTTCATCTTGCTAAGAGATATAGATAGGTATTGACATCTACTTCGTCAACCACCGACCCCTGTTCTACTTCCCCGGCATGTCGGTTCGCAAGTCCGGGTACAACCACATCGGCAAGGTGCACAGCGACACGGGGAAGCGGGACAGCGCGCAGGCCATCTTCCGGGACGTCAAGCCGGGCGGGAAGTGCAAGCTCGGGGCGCGGCTGGGCAAGATCCTGTCGTGGTACATCGAGCAGCTGAAGGCGGACCCCCAGCGGCCCCCCCTCAACGTCATCGTCATCACCGCGGGCATCTCGGCCGACGACTACACGGCCCCCTTGCTCGAGGCCGCCAAGGAGCTCGACGCCATGCGCGCCCCCGAGCACCAGCTCGGCGTCATGCTGTTCCAGCTCGGCGACGACGAGGAGGCCCGCAAGAAGTTCGAGCACGCCGACGACCACATGTGGAAGGCCGCCGGCACGCGCGACATCGTCGACACGGTGACCTGGCGCGGCTGGCCCGCCAGCTTCTCGTCCGACGACATGGTGAAGGCCGTCTTGGGCGCTGTGTCTAAGAAGCTGGACGGCGCCAAGTCGGCACTAGAGGGGACCGCGCCACCGCAGCGTCGGGAAACGACTGTCTGATGTAATCTCCCCTGACGGTCTCTTCGCATAGCTTTGTTATATCAGTTTTAGCTCTGAATTTTAAAATCTGAGTTTAGGCCTATTCCGAGATTATAAACGTGCTCCTGTGTCATCGTTTCAGCGTAGCCATACACGAACGTAAGTAGTCACTAGGGAATAGGGTTTAGGGAGTCCGAACCCAAGGCTAGAAAATGCTTTCGGATATTTCTACTATAAATCAAGACTCCGTCGATGATATCCGAGTGACTTGAACGATCAAGGCATACCCGCCTTATGGTCTTGCTACAATGGACAGTGTATCCTGTCACGCGTTACCATCCATAATTGCGCTGTTACAATCGTACCTGATTTTTAAAAAAGAAATTGTAGGTGAGGTAGCTAAGCTCCCGGACTACATAACCCTCGGAGACACTCCCATGATACATAGCGTTAAATTACATCACCCACACTCCACGACCACCTACCTTCCTCAATACACCGCTGCGAGATACTTCTGCCAAATCGCTAGTCTGTCAATTTATCGGCCGCAGCGTTCGAAAATCGAACCAGAGAGATCCGGCAAGCCAAGATTCATGGAACGTCCACGGGCATATGATCCAAGGACAGATTCTATTGAACTGACACGCCCCGTATGGCGATGCACTATCCCGCCATAACGTTCGGAGTCTCTCGTCGATAACTAGCACATTTTCAGCGCCGCTCTAGACTCGTCCCAGGCCGCGAACGGCCTTCTGTCGCTGCTCGAGTCGTCTTGGAATACATACTGTGATCCAATATGGGACTGGCTTAGTCTCTTCGGGATACGATGGCTGGACACGGAATTAGAGGTCCCCAAGCAAACCGCGGGTAAGGCTGTTCTTCATTGTGTTTACCATTCCATATGGCAACACGTGGGAAATGGCAGCATAAAGCTGGAGATCGCATTAGCTCTTGATTTGCTGGCCAGGGGTTTCCATAACTGGTAGATCGCTGATGTCGAACAGATCGATTCCGCTGTACTACTCCTTCTTGATCCCGAATAGTGAACCAGGACAGAGGGTATACTGTCGTCATCTTGGATCCTCTCAACTTGGGGACTGATGTCAGTTCGCAAGTAGTGTTTGTACTTGCACCGAGGATACGCACGCGCTGTTCGATAAGTCTTTTCGCCAGTCTGATACGCGTTGCACTCCAAGTCGAGTTTGTTTCACCCGAGACCCGAGGAGATAAACGAGGGTATGCTCAGATGCCGTCATTGGGGGGCCACGATTTCCCCAGGGCACCACCCTTGGTCTTCGAGCATGTCGTTTAGGGTGTCTGGTAGAGTGCCTAATGATATAACAATGAAGCCACTGAACATGAACCTTGGCAACACAGACCGAGGACTGAGTAGCGACTAGTGTGCCACAAGAGACAAGAGAGTCGGACAGAGTTCGGCGAAACTCAGCCTGCCGGGTAGGAACGCCTTTGCCTTATGAAGGCATTGATAGAGAAGCTGTTGGGGTGTGACGAGATCCGCCCACCCATATGGTAAGGTTCCCTGAATTATGATATGCATCTGCATGTATAACAAATCAGTTATCCAAGACTTTATTACTAAGCCCCCAAGAACTCACAAGCAGTCTTCCTCGCGTTCTAACAACCTGGTCACCGTGGCCTCTGATATCAGCTTCAAGCAGCTCATAAGTGACGGCCCCCTCGCCCCC
>QJNX01000292.1:0-78683 GCA_004155925.1 Monosporascus sp. MG133
ACTGCCCACCCCACCCCCCCCCCCCCCAGCGAATAGTTTCCTTACCTAAGAATATTCATCCGTTAGATGGGTAGATAAATCGACAACTGTTATATTACGTACATCTGGCAAGGTAGCCACATGTTGATAGAGCCGGTGTCACAGATCATCACAACTACTGTGTAGGACATGACATCGTCGCATCATAATGTTAGGTGACTTACATTTCTTATTAGTACGGCTCTTTTTCTCCACTACAACATGCTTACACCTATTTCCCCAGCCCGTGATGTCCTCGGAGAGATACATCCCCCTACCTACCGAAACACGCTTCTGGGCATAAGCAAGCTGCGCTGGAACCGCTTCGACATCCGACAAATCGTGAACGACACAGACTACCCCCAGTGCGGCTATAGCTCGTGTAGGTCGTTATGGGTCAGACTAACTTGGCTTAACAGTAGAGGGTACAGGCCGCGGGCGAGAGAGACTAAGGACTTACCAAAGACCAGGCTCGTCATCCTCCATATCCTGCCGTGGTGGATTTCTATGATATTACTACAACTATCTTGATTCAAGCAGGAAGCGTAACGGGTATACTGAACATATATCGCATCTCGCATCTATTCGGAGTCTGGGTGCATCAGCCCCTATTGACCCGGTCTTTCACACCCCTTAGCTTGATAGCATAATGTCATCAGCGAATGTCTCTTATTCAGAATTAACTATAATATGGAATCACGGTGTTTCACTACTATCTCATAATCATACAGCAAAAAGAATTTAATTTAGTATACTGAAATGCATGCCTCTCAAAGGCCGCAACCGAAATCGCTCAACAGCCGAGGCTCATGCAAGGGGCAACGATGACAATGCGGATCCCGAACGCCGTAGCAGATGCAAGTATGATTCTCCATTCGTCGGCGCATGCGTGCGTACATTGCCTTTTCAATAATTCGCTCGTTCATTGTGTCGTTTATACAAGATCTCCTACTCCCCTATCTGACGTGTCAAGACGCTAGACTTAGATCTCCTGGATGAACTGGGGTCCGACGTTCGGGGTGCCGATAAACTCCTCCGCGATGACGTCCTCCATCTTGAGCGCGGCGAGGGGCTCCTCCGTGAGGCTGCCGGTATCGGGACAGCGTTTGAGGGCCGCGACGCCGGTCTTGCCGCCCTGGTTGGCGACGAAGACAATTTCCTGCTGCGCGTCCTTGCCGAGGCTGAACATGCGGGGCAGGATGCCGCCGCTAGAAACGGAGTCGACAAAGTGCAGGGCGGGGGCGCCAGTGGTGTCGGCCATCAGCGCGAAGTGCGCGATGCTGTCCGTCTCATTGCCGCTGAGCCGGTTGGAGACGTACACGTCGCGCCCGTTGTTGGCGATGACCAGCTCGCCGGCGGCCGCCGTGGAGGGGTCCTTGGGCGGGAAGGCTGGGCCGTAAGTACTGAGGCGTTGGACCTCGGCGAACTCGATCGTGGTGCCGGTGTAGGTCAACGCAAAGAGCACGAGCTGATTGGACTTCTCCGTGGCGACGATGTAGTGCGTGGCCTGACTGCCGCCGTTCAGCGAAACGAAGTCGCCGTGGCGCGGGCCGGACCCGGCGCCCACATCAACCGTGTTGGTGATGGCGTAGCTGTCGCTCTCGCTGTCGACGACGATGATGCTGTCGCCGCCGAGGTTCGGGATCACGAAGAAGCGGCCGCTGGGGTCAAGGAGCGCCTGGTGCGCGCGGTGGGTCTCCTGGCCCGGGGCCGGGGGGCCCGGGATTTTCACGTTCTTGAGCAGCTTCAGGCTGTTGTCCTGCTGGATGTCCCAGACGTCGTAGCTGCCAGTGCTGTACGAGGCGCCCACGATGCGGGTCTTCTCCTGGTTGAACTCGAGGGAGACGACGCCGGTAGCTCCCGTCGCTGTGCTCACCAGGGTCGGGTTGGCCTTGTTCCCATCGAGGGTAAAGAGGTTAACCTCGGCGCCGTTCTCGTTGACCGCGTACACGAGGTTCGGTTCCCTGTAGATCATCCAGCTAGGAGCCGTTTGGGGCTGGTGGGACTTGGTGGTGACAGTGAAGCTCGCGCCGGTGAAGTCGGCAGTGATGATCTGCGCGGGGGTTCCGATGAGCAGCTTGCGTGGGGCATCCTGGCGGGGGACGAATGGTGCAGCAGCGGCCATGCCCAATGCCATCAAGGTGGTAAATGCTCGGTACATGTTGAAGATCTTGTGCTTGAGTTTTCGTAAAAGAAGTAGCTAATGAATCGGTTCAACCAGTTCGAAGTGGAGTAATAAATGCCTGACTAAGACTGGTAAGTAATTATTTCGTTGAAGTGAAGTGAAGTGAAGTGAAGTGATGCAATACAAATTCGAGGCGGTTCAAATCTGCAGGCCAAATGGCTGGTAGTTATATAGCCCCAATTGTCCAAGTCAACAAAGCCAAAGTAGGGACAATGTGACAAGCTTCGACATGCAGTTGTTCAAATCTAGAGAAGGCGACTCACAGCGTGTAGGCGAAGCTTCGTTGAATCACCTTCACAAAGAGGCGCAAACCCGTGAACCAAGGCTAAAGAGGTTTCTCTAGTAATGCGATAATCACGACAAAGAGTGACAGAAAACGAATGGACCTATTCTGCTGTTAGATAATAGGCATTTGGAAATGACGGGGGACTACTGACCTAAAGACTACAATGAGTGGTGGTCGAGGGGCCGGTCCTGTAACTTAAATTGGTAAGCGAACTGCTTGGCAACGTGTTGATACCAATAGAGCACTTGAAGAGAGGAAACCCGGCGGTAACGATTGGAGGTCCGCCGTCTCTTAAAAGCATGGCGAAGATCAGCCCGGCCTCTCCCAGCCGGCACTGACAGTGCAACAATCTCAGCCTCCCTCATGGGTCTCCTCATCAGCGCCATGCACCAAGCGTCCTTGCGGGCGCGTTTGTCCTTTTGCTTGGCTGCTTGGGGAAGGTGTCCGTACTGTTTGCTACGTTGTATGGCGGAGCCGGTAACCAGTGAATCCGCAGTCGAAAACCAACCAACTGCCTTGTTGGTTCTGAGGACCAACTTGGCTTTACGAGTTAGGTAAAAGCAAGCCAATAGTAACTGGGCCCAATTCTCCCATTCACAAACAGTGCTTCGCCCTTTTTGGTGGCAGTGTATGGGGGGATCTGCGGATCTCTTGGCTGTTCTGTGCATGATGACTGCTATTTTAGGGAACGGCCTACAGCCCCTGAAACTCTATACTGTATTCAGCTAGGGCAGCTGACAGTTGGATAGGGCTGCCAGGCCCCCTAGCACCGAAATTGCAACAGACGGAAAATCGCACCCTTTATCATCGATATACTGGTTCACATCATGATGCCGTGTAAGGTTGAAATTCAGTTTTAATGTTACAATATTTTGTAGAGCCAATATATTATTTATTATATTACTTATATAAACTCTATTTATCTTGCCATCATTCAAGGATAATATCAGAAGTCTCGAAGGAACGCATAAAGGTGTTATATAGCGCCTGACGTTGCAATCATCTGCGACCCACCTGGCCGCCCTCTGCCTTAAACGGCATCCAGTAAACTAACTACCTGGGCAGGTAGCTCAGGCAAGTCAGCACATCTTCCCTACGCTGGCTGTGAAAGAATTTGGAACATCAAATGATTGTTGTCAGATTTGTATTAGCTATGGTAAGTAAGTACGTACTCCGCAGTAGCAGTCAAGCGGACCACCGTCCTCATGAGGATGAAACCGTCGTTATTTACTACACACAGACAAATGAGTAATCTACATCCAAATGTGGTATCTCATCTAAATCTCTAAATGCAAGAAGGAGGAATATCTGCGGCGAGTGAAATCAAATGTCTATCCATCCAATCGCAATCACAAAAGGAAACCGCCCGCTAAGCCTCATACAGAAACCCCCAAACCATCCACCGTCTATCCATCCGTTGATCCGTAAAAGTCGTAGCCCGGCCCTCATTCACAGATCCACCTAGTACACCTCACCAAGTAATCGAGACAGCCTTCCCGTGGTACCTCTTCCCCCCACCCCCGTGGACGAGCTCCTCGAAGATCCAGCGCCCGACGTCTTCGCGCGAGATGAAGTTGCCGGTCTCCCTGCTCTCGAGCACCTCGGCGCGCAGATCCTCGACGCCGACGCGGATGTCACGCTCGGGCTTCGCGCCGTCGCTCAGCAGACTCGGGCGTACAACGACGTAATCGTAGTCGCAGTCCTCCCCGCCACTACCGCGGCGCGCGACGAGCCGGTCCTCGAGGGCGCGCTTGTCGGCGTGCGGGATGCGCAATATGCCGTGGTACAGCGGGACCATAAGTAATGGGATATCGCGCCCGGCGCGCGAGATGCCGGTGGTGCTGACGGCGGCGATGGTCGGACGCCAGCCCGTATATTTGGGATTGGAAGAGCGCACGGTCGCGATCGCATCGAGGACCGCCGCGATGCCCCTCTCACACACGTGCGGGTCGTCGAGCGTCAGGCGGCTCCAGATGAAGGCGCCGCCGAGGGAGAAGACTATGGTGTCGACGAGGTGGGCCCCGAGGTTGGTCTGATGGGAGGGGTCGGAAGGGACGACAAGGCAACGGGCGACGGCGTCCGCGTCGTGCGCGTTGCCCTGCACCACCGTTAGGTTGGGGTACTGCGCGCTCGGGAACCGGTCCGCGAGCTTCGAGGGGGTGCGGCATAGCGCGATGCACGTGAGGCCCGCGGCCAGCGAATGGCGCAGCGCCGAGAGCCCACAGCCGCCCGTTGCGCCGAAGAAGGCGATAGTCTTCTTCATTGTCTTGGTCTCAGTGCGAGACATTGTGCCTCTGTGTGTGTGTGTGTGTGTGTGTTTGTTACTAAAAATGGCGATTTAAGTTCTCCTAATGATTATGACTGGAGACTGCTTTGTTCCTATGTAATGCTATGATCACAAGACCAATACCCGAAAGCATCGAGCGATGCCCGGCCTTTTATCTTCCATCTCGAGAGAATATCAATACCTAAATCCCCTACGCGGCGCTGCACTCAGCAAGCCGCTCGAATTCATCTCCCGTCGAAAAGTGCCCGTGATGCGCCTCAACCGCTCTCTCCAGCATCGTGTACGGGATGACACGCCCCTTACGGGGCTCTTGTGGGCCCTTGGCTTGTGGAACGGAAGGAAAATCTCTCCGGTAGAGAACGGTGGTGCTCGGTTGCGGATGTGATTGGTTCGGAGACCGATTTTGGTGGGTATGTCCATGCGACCGGCGGAATCACATTGGTCCCTTGGCTGGCGCCACCACATGGCACCCGCAGTCATAGGTCCCGCCAGCAGGGACGGACGGAGAGTTATCAGCGGAAGAAAGAGTCGAAACCTACTGGACCCATCTTGAAAGTGTTCTGTGGGACTAGCCTGCAGTTGCGATTGTACGCATGCGACGGTGCGAAAGTTGCCAATAAGCCGCCACGCGGCAGCCATGTCGCTACACGATAAGCGACGGAGCTGTCCGACACTTGCCAACTTTTACGTAGCTTCTCGGCAACCCGCAGTCCGGAGCGGGAGACGTCTCCTATTCCGAACGAACACCAAGGCAGAAGACCACCGCATATGCATAACAACCGCCAACAGCAGATGGTGCAAGCATTGTATAAAGAGAACAATCTCTTTGTGATATCGACAGAATTTCCACTAGACTGAGTATGTACAACAATACGATTCCTGCTCTCCCGTACCTCATTACGGGAGCCGACCCCGAGTCATGGGCCATGTCGCCTGGGCAAACCCCGAGATACTGAAGTGCCGAAAGGGAGCGGACGATATACAATCATTACATCCCCAAAGGACATGGTAGATGAACCCTGAGACCCCGAAACAAGTAGCGCATTTCTATTGCTAGCAAGATGCTAGGAAAAGAGTATGCAGTGTACGCCAATGATAATGCCGAACCAGATGCTGACCGAAGGTGCTTAGAGACCTTGCACGGTTTCTGATTTTCGTATATACGTATTCAACGCGGATGGGCTTTACAGCCATATCATGCCAGCAACCGCAACGAGTGCGGCGAAAGCGCTCGCGCCGAGTGCTCGCTCTTGTTTTACGCCGGTGTTCTGGCTGTCATCGCTAATCCCCGCGGGGTTGCTGCAGTCTTGCGTGAAGCCGGTGACCGTACAGGCCGGTGCAATGTCTGTCCCGGTGGCACTGTTGCCGCTGGTGCCCGATCCCCCGTTTCCACCGCCGCCGCTTCCACCCTCCGCCTCGCCCGCAGCCTGGCCGTTAGTGCCGGGGCCACCGCCGCTGAGGCCGGGAATCACTTCCTGCGTCGCGGACGAGCTCTCCTCGGCATAATCCTTGTCCATGTCGAGACCGGAGCCAAGAAGAGACTTAAGAATGGTGGGTTTATCGCCGTCTACGACGGTGTCGTTTGTGGCCCTTGCATCATTGTAGATGTAACTCGTGCCCTTGTTCGTTCCTGGCGCAGAGTCCGTTTTGTAGCAGCTGATGTCGACTTCGGAAACGGCGGCGTAGTAGTATCCATCTCTCCTGATATCTTCGCTGTCCCAGTCGATCCTACCGCCAGCCCAAGCGATGGTACCCTCAGGGTTCGTATCAGCACCGCCAGGCCAGATAGAAAGTTGAACGCGAGCCGGAGTCTGAGGATAGTCCCATTGATTTGCCGTCTCGTTCCATGTGGTTTTCTTCTCGACAGTCCGTCCCACCACTCCGTCGACGAGCCAGGTGATCTTCTCGGGCGTCCAGTCGATTTCGTACGTATGCCACTCCTCGAACGTATTGGAGAGCTCCGTAATGTTACCCGAGTGAGTGTCTAGAATACAATGTCAGCAGCAGTTCAGCAAACGAGAAATCTTCAGAGAGAAGACAGGCTGGACCTCACAGTCTGGGATGCCCTGGAAATAGTAATTAGTCTGAGCGGTGTGGAGGTCGACACCAACCCACTCGTAGTCGATTTCGTCCTTCACGTCACTCAGCAGGATGAAAGCGCTCACGACACCACGGCCCGTTCCGGTCTTCATCCTCGCCTTGATATTCCCATACCACACGTAGACGGTTGTAGCCATAACAGTTCCGACGGTCCTAGGCGCCATAGTCAACAGGACACTGCCATCATGTTCAACCACCTCGCCCTGGGCAGAGAAATCGGCCTCTGAGGGGTCTCCTAGGTAGTCCTTGACGTTGGCTATGCGGTCCGTGCTGTCCATCTTTAACGTTCTGTCTTCGCAAACAGGTGCTGGAACGCATGAGTCGAGGGAGAAGGACATGCGAGGGTCACAACCTCCGAGGCAGTAGGCGCCGACGCCACATTGGCCATACTCTGAGTGCCGACGTCAGTTCAATCCCAACCCCGACATTTTTAAAAAAAAATTAATAATAATAATAAAATAAAATAAAATAACCCTCGACAGTGATGGCCAGTGTCTTACTTACGAGAGCAGCAGGGAGTCGCCTCGGGGCATTTTTGGGTCAAAGAACATGTTGGTATGTCCTGGGCTACTACGGAAGAGGCACCGAGCAGGGCAACCGCCAAAGACGGTAATAGGCGCAACATTATTTGACGTCGCAATAGGAATTCGAAGATATTATAAATTAGTCGAATTGTTGTATAAAGTATTTGCAGTTGGAACGCAATTGGATTGGTCGATTATATATGGCTCTGTGTGTGTTGTGACAGTTTTGAGTAAAACCGGATCCGAGTTGAATACAGCGTGAGACTGTTTGTGACTTATCGTGGGTGAATGCAGTAGCGACGGTTTGATTCACAGAAGTCGAGACTGCCTGTATGTGATGTCGAATCAACGAGCGAGTTGAGGGGATTGTGATTCGATTGCGAAGCGACTGAAAGAATACAATGAGGCAGCGCTAAGACGAAGTGGGATTTGGGAAATACAAGAGACAAAAAGACTACGCCACGCAATGCCGGGGACAGCCGCTTCTCTTGTCTCTGCCTAAACGAGGGTTGCTGTAACGAAAGGATAAGTGTGAGAAGGTTAGAGGGGGATGCCAATAAAGGCGACGATGATGATGGCGTTTTCCAAGGGAAAGAAATGAGGGAAAATGGAGAGAATCAAGAACCACTTGTGATGGATGGCAAATGGTGGAGGAAGAAGCTAGAAGAAGTTTAGGTCGGTAGATCGGTACTTCGGTACATGCAAAACAGTTGACTTGGCTAAGCTTGTTGAAGAAAAGGCTGAGTAAGACCACCAATACCTCTCGTCGACGGGTTAAGCTTGGTGCAGAGGGAGGAACCAGAGACTTGGCCGGACCCTCTCGTATCCCACGTAGCGTAGTGTAGTGGCACGCAACTGGAGGAGAAATGGGCATAGCACGCCCCCTATCTAGAAACGCGCCATCGCATCGTAGATTTTGAGACTTCTGCCGCATCCCCACGAACTAACGCATCTGGATCTCTTCAATCCATCGCGTTCCGCCGAAGAAAATTCGGACTCCTTGGTCTTTTTTTATTAAATAGGTATGTACCGACCACAATAGACAGGAGCATTCTTAGAATACGTCGTGTCTCTCAAAGGGGATTGGATAGGAGGAGTTTATGGTATGGTATGGTATGGTATCGTATCTTATCGTATCTTCGCTCGTCACATTTCCATGTCATCCCACATCCAGCCACCGTGTAGAAATATAGAAATACGAACTTGGAAGTCAATTTCCGCCAAGCATTCCAATTAACAGAACCCTGGAATTTAGAGACACGGCTTAGACGCACCCCAGATTTTTGGGCGGTGACACCGTGGCACAGCAGCTCCAGCGAGGGAACGAACAGCAAGCCTCGCGCGTGCATCTCCCGCCGCCAACCGCCTCGAGGATCACGGAAAGGCGCAGTCCCCGACCAATCAAAGCTTCAGTTGTTGTTGGAAACTTTATTTACAGGATTGTTTCTATACTTATTTCCCGGTACGTGCAATCAAGAGGCTACAGGCACACTCCGCCTTCCTCAATCTTAATTAATACTGTACCAAGCAGAATGGAGAGGGTTTCTGGTTATCCAGAAGACAGGTAACACAGCATCTACTCCATCCAAACAAGCAGCAGCCACGAGGAGTCATCCAACCAACATTATTTGTTATAACCAGCGGTAGAAGTTCCCCCAAATGTACATACAGAAGATGCGTTTTTATTTTCCCCAAGAAGCGAGGACGTGCAGTAATTAACAACCGTTCATCATCCCCCATCTCGTCTCATGCATTCAAGTCAAAGAAACGACCAAAGAGTCCAGTCCCGTCCCAAATGCCCAAACAAACAAACCAGTCTGCCAGTCACACCATGGCCGCTCCACTCCTAACGCCCCCAGTCTCCATCATCCATGCAATAACATGCGCCCCTTAAGCCGTTCGGCAGGTCTTGTCCGCAGATCGAGAATTAGAAGAATTGTAGCGCGCAAATATTGACCGGTGACTTCAGATTGTCGTCAAAATTTTGGAGAGAATTCGTAGCCAAGTGAAGAGTTGAATTGAGAGGTGAAGTCTGGGCTAGGGTAAGGCAGTGATGAATCGGATCAAGTCTCCAGATTGCGGTTACGAACATCTTTCATACAGATGTTGCTGCCGTGGCATTCCGGGTAAGAAAGTCCCTTGACGATGAAGCCGATGCATTCACTCACGAATACCTTGAGCGACTTAAGACGTCCAGCCGGTAGACGAGAGATACCTTTTGAAGGGCCATAAATAGCGTAATAGACAGACGCCAGCCACTTCCAGAAGAACACCCATGTCCGAGTAGTCGACCTACAGCTCAAGCTTTCGCCTTCGAGACTGAACAGCCCTATCAGGCAGCGCCGGCCACGACACCAACACCTCTCCCTGCTTCCAGACGCCTGACCATCTCCCTCTCCTTAGGAGACCGCGGATTGGCATCGATGCCGAGAATAGCGCTGATCCGAGTCCTATCGGCTTTCTCGTACAGGCATTCACGGTCGTTTGGGCTTGTCACTGGCGTGATGGGGGTCTGATTTCCCGCGGAGAACATGCTCGCCTTCCAGGCTTGTTCCAAGACGATGGGGCTCACTCCCCCGCCATATTCGGCGGCGATGGCGCTCCAGAACGAGGAACGGTGTGTCGTATAGATTGACTGCAGGCGAATGATATCCACGTGAGCCGATGGCGGCGGGAGAGAACAGTCGAGCCGGAGGGCCGACCCCTGACTTATAGGTGACGGCTGGGGAAACGCCGACGGCCCCAAGTTCCTCAGGGAATCGGAGTGTGGTGTGGGGAATCCAGAGGGCGAAGAGCAGATGGTCGTGGCGGGGCGTATAGCCGGCGGCTTCGGGAGGATAGCCGGCAGATGGGGCGATGTGCTGGGGCGCCCTATGATGCTTGGGAGCTGTACGGAAGCCTGTTGGCGGGGCGAATCTAGCCCATAGCTGCCCGCACTACCTGGAGGGGTGATTTCACGGGATGATGGCTCCTGGATAGGAGCAGGGATGACGGCAGGCAAAATAGGTGAATGCCCGGCCGAAGAGCCTGATGATACCGATGTAGTCCGCTTGCGACGGTTGCTACCATGACTAAGTTGGTGATAGTGGAGCCGGCATGCCAGCTCAGTCTTTTTCAGGTGAGCGGCGATGTGCTTGTAGGGCATCTTCTGGAGACGAGTCTGAAGAAGATACACTTCCTGGATAACAAAACTCAGGTCAGTAAGCTGCCCGCCGGTGTAGTCACAGACCCCATACAGGGGAAGATGAGAACAACATCACTCCTTACCTCGTCTTCACTCCATGCCCTGCCCCCACCAGTAGACGCCGCCTTCCGCTGCTTCGTAACTCCAAAGTCATGACGATCGAGAGCGTCACTTGTCATTGTATACGGAAGGTTCAAGTGGGTACTCAAGTCCGTCGGTGGCGACATGGTGCTCCACAAGAGGGGTCTCAGCTGCTTCGAGAATGATAACTCGGGGCTTGAGAAGAGGGATAGATGTCCAACTATTAGTTCCCAATATGGGCAGACCACGCTGCAAGAATCGAAGATGCTAGATATCGAAGGAGATCGTACTGTAGGCGGCGCTTTACTTCAACGACGCTACACCGTCGATGCTGTTTATGAAAATTTCGAACCGAAATACGGGGCGTGCCGTCGTCAAAGGGGATCAAAAACGTAGCAGAAAGAAAGATAGGTCAATAAACTCCCAGAGCCGGCACGTGAACCACAGCGATTAAAAATTGGAATATCAAAAGAGCGTAAGCAGCCAAGCCAGTTGGACAATGAATGAAAGTGGTTACCAGCCGCGAAGGAAAGAAAGGAAGTACGCCAGAGCGTAGTGATTCATGCGCTGGATGATCCAAAGAGGTGAGGAAGATAGAATCAAGATAAGAAGGGAAAGAGAGGTCAGTTGGGGACTGGTAGATAATAACAATGTTACCCGCTGCTTCATGATCTTCGGATGTCAACACATCCAAGATGAGCTAGGGTCTATATCCTGGGCTAGGGTGGGACACTCGTACCCACCTAGAACGACACACCATGACCTCCAGCCTTGTTACAAGCTACCTGACGAGCCCGAAAAGGACGAGCTAAGACGCGATCAGAGGCAGAGAAGTGCAAAGCATGATCTTGGCACGACCCACTCAGCTACCATGCCGTTGCATATTCCCTAAAACATCTCAAAACGGGCATCAATCGAGCCCTAGGAGGGGTCGTACGCGCGTATACACTCCGATCTGGAGTTCGATTCTCTATCTGGGGAGCCAGGATGACCTTGTAACGTCAGAGCAGTCTTGGTACGACTGCAGCTGATGCTACCTAGTCGACTGCAACGCTCGCCGAGGATATCACTCAGTGAAGAGGCTAGTCTCCTCCTAATAAACTCAAGATGAATGCGGCTGAGTAAAAGCTGACAACCCCAAGCCCACCTTCACGTATAGACAGGCGTCTTTATGGGTTGTCGGAGTGCAGTGACAGCTACCAAAAGAGGCCGGCTCGCAGTCTTTAGAATAGTACGAACGCGGCGCCACCATGCCTATCTTGCTTGGCATTCTCTACAACTGCAACCAGCGGGGAAGACATCGCGGGCCGGAGATGTGGGTTCTTTCTACGATGTCTCCTTCGAGTGACGATTGAAGATCGTCATGACGAAACGCGAAATTGGGAATTAAGCGATAATGTTGAGCGTCAAACTGGCGAAAGAGGGCGCTACGAATGGCACATGGACAGCAAGGAATGAAAGAATGAAGCAGGATGAAAGTTGCTGAAAGTCAAGAACGAAAAGGGCTATATCAGACGTTTGATATTTGAAGATGGTTTCATGTCGCCGCTGCTTCAAGTTGTTACAGAGTCCGCGCTTGTATAGTGAGCAGGGCTTATTGATTGGTGGAATTAGAATATGGCCCGCTATTTAACTTTCAAGCCCCTGGAACTTTTTGACTGGACCGCCCGGCATGTTTCGAGGCTCTAGCGTCGTTAAACACTTTCTTTCCTGGACCTTATGGTGCAAGCATGTCTGTATATCTGTACGTACTGATGTAACTTGAAATGCGAAAGTAGTATGCAGTATCCGTTACCTATATTCGACCCTTCTATAGGTAGCCGTCCGTCTTTCATAACATTGGTTAACCCAAATCGAAGAGCTCCAAGATACCTCTTTGCCCGCCAGATCCACTTTTAGCTTCAAGAACCCGCACTTCAGCCTCGAAGCATCTTGACGGATTTTCCTGTGATTCTTGTTTTATCCCGTTTCATGTCTTACTGCCAAACAACATGTAGACCTTCGGTTATTATAAATTATATCAGCCGACGTGCCAGTAGCTCCATTCATGTTGTTAAGGTGTTGTGTGCTTACGCGTCTATGGAAGTGTTCCTTTTTTAAATGCCAAGGTGGGTAGGCGGGTATAGTTTCGGAGGCTCTAGCCTTCCATAGGTTTGTGGGGGAGGAGCAACATATGGACCAGAACGAAGAGCGCCATCTTTTTTGTCATAATTGCCAGTCTATTCAAGGGATGCCTATATGAATCGCGTTATATAGGTCCGCTTGAGTGCATACATGACTGACATGGGCTTCCTCCCCTGAAACTGAAACTCGCTACTTACTTGTAACCAAACAAAATTCGGGGCTTCAGGCTGTGAATTGCTACACATAGCATACGCGGCTCCCCAAACCCTCCTAGGGAGAACCTAGAAGAGTTATTATTC
The DNA here is from genome assembly GCA_004155925.1 of Monosporascus sp. MG133. Taxonomy (NCBI): domain Eukaryota; kingdom Fungi; phylum Ascomycota; class Sordariomycetes; order Xylariales; genus Monosporascus; species Monosporascus sp. MG133. Next base: position 13,089 of record QJNX01000292.1, read on the forward strand.
TTCATTCAGATCTGGAATCAGGTGGTAATTCTGGAGGTTCCGGAAAGGGAATGTGTGTGTTTTTAACAACACAGCCGGTAGTGACAATCTAGTCCGGCTCTGGGTCGCGAGTTCACTGTGTTCGGCCAGGGCCTAATGGGAACTGGAAGATCGACTGTGAGTATTACTTCTCATGGCCGTCTCTTAGACTTCCTGACAAGAGATTTGACGCTCGTGATTCCAATTGCAGCTTCAGCAGGCGGGTACGGCGGGGTACCTATGTGTTAGGTTGGGATATTGTTGAGTCAGGCAAGTTTGGCGGCAGCCCGAGTATCATTAAACGAAACAATGAGGGAGGGCTACTGTAGATTATCGAGCTTGACTGAGGTAGTCTCCTCCGCCCGAAATTAGGAACCTTAACACTCTGACATCGAACCCAACAGTACTCGAGGCATCCGAACTATCATCGTAGACGTCCATGGATCAGCATCCACGCATAGAGCTGACCTTCCAGCGATCCCTTCTTATGATTATCGCCAAGCATCATATCCATCCTAAACATTCGTCCGATCTCCAGCGATGTTCTTCTCGCGAACAACAGGGGCTCATGAGCAACCCACTGAGGACTACGCGGTTATAGCAGTATGGGGTATGAGGATACCCGGGCAGCCTCACAACCACAGCGCTTGTTGTTGCCGGCAGGTCGGAGCTCAGGGCAGTAAGTATGTACTTAGCTGTGGCGCTAAAACCCCCATATTTGGTAACAAAGTCCTTTAGCGCCCCGTGGCGCCTGGCGCTGTTTCATGGAGCAGCTCCCGTCCATCTAATAAGATTCAGAGATCGGCCGGAACAGATCTCCACGGGGAACTTTGTTTTGATTTGAATCTTTATTGCGTCAATGAAGCGTCAAATTCTCCACCCACCATTCATAGGGACAAGTCAAGGTGCCTGTTTGGAATGCGGCTCTTTGGGGGAATCAATGGAGCTGCATTTGGTGTGTTCAATACTAGTAATCACGCTCTTGATGCACCTCTGACCCCTGACCCCTGACCCTGACCCTGACCCTGAACTGCGGGGAGACAGGGGAGTCGTAGCAAAAATATTCTCCACTTGTTCTACATCTCTGGTCCCAGTTAGCAGCAGCGCCATCTCAAACGGCGATCCGACAGAGTGCTACCCGCAAGGTTTCATTATCGGACTCGCATTATTAAACGCATGAACGAGCATAATTCTCTCGCCTTTACCCATTCTCTGCACGATTGGAGAACTCATGTGCAAGCGGTATCGCTGACGAGGGACAGAAGCGAATAGTAGATCGCGATTTCGGGAACGCAGCAACTCTTCGGTCATTTGGTTGCTTGCCAATAGAATTCCATTGCCAACAGGGCGGATGGAGTCATCTTTCATCACAGACATTTCCCACCTGGCACCGCCACTAAGTCAAGTCGTCCGAATTCTTTCAGCTAGGGGTTCATGACGTTGCATCGAACCGTCGCCGTCCGACAGGGAGCCCCCCCCTCACACTACGGCTGGGAGGTCCCGGTTCTCCAGGATCCCGAGGACGCGGAGTACCTCCTCGTAACTCTCGTTTCGATTTCCAGAATACTGTTCTCTCGGACGCGTACTCCAGCTCAAACAATGCAGGAGCACGGATCACGCCTCTTCCACGCCCCAAAAAAACATTCGTGAATCCGGTCTAGGTCGGTGGCAGGAAGCTGGAACTTGTGGAATTTCCTATACAGGTTGAACGGACCTTATGCAGTCTTCAATCTGTGATAACTCTACTGAATCCATTTACGGTTGTATACTGCAAAATCGCTGGAACTCACGTGAGAGCTTGCCCGACGCGGCATGTTACATTCCTGGGCCGATATGGAGGCTTTCTATCGGGGGCAACGCTTTGGTGTGCCATTGACTGCCTGATCCATGAGTCCCTCCAAGCCTCAAGCAAGATGATCTATTTGCTCAGACATGTTATGACTTCAGTATACCTCCATTGTGTAGACAAGTGACTGCCAGAGCTCCAGAACGGACCATTCTCCGGGTGGTCATGGTTCTGTATCGCCTTACGCGGCCTGCCTCCTTCCTAGGTGGAAGAAAAGCATGACTGTTCTTAAACAGAGCAGCATGCCCTCCAATCATTGAATACTTTCTCATCCGCTTGTGGATAATGGGCAATGGGTGAAGGACGATGGCCCCGAAGCCTGGTCGCCAGAGGCTCTACGTGAGCTTCGAGGCACTCAACATAAAACACGTGCCTTCAAAGCGCATAGTTTTGGGGCGCGAAAGATCCACTTCGAGCTTTCTATGGCCCCTTTCTCGAGATTGAACTGGGTCTTCAACGCGGAGGGCTAGCTTTTGGAGAGCACTCGCAGCTGCAGCTCTGGTCTATGTAGGATGTTCCCGGATAAAAATTCAGGTTCGACGGTCCTTTAGCCTCAGGAAACAGTATGGAGATGGCCTCGACCTTCCGTAGCTGGAGCAGTGCATGGGATATATTAAATAGAATATTTTCCATCGCATCACTCATCGGCGCCGAGACGGCAAGATGGCGGATGTGTGAGACCCAGCTTTCGGATTATTCAGCCGTTGATGCCACCAGGCGGCAAATCGCTTCGTTTCCCTATATAGGATGTCGAGCGATGGATCAAACGGTCGGCTGCTTGGCCAGCGCAATGACACTTCCGACATGGCTTCTCTATTGACCAAGAGAAGCGCGATTGGCGCTCTGGGTTGTACATTCGGTCGGCCACGTCGTCCAGAAAGAACAGTGGCGATGCTACGGATGGCCATGCACAGCAGAGGTACTTAGATGCAGTCATTGATAGCATACCATCAGATGTAGAGGCGTATCTCGATGGGGAGTTTGCTGAAACGGCGGGAAGCTCGCGGTAGACGGCATCGTGGCTTCTTGAGGGTTTCGATGTCGATCCCTTCCGAAAGTTCGGCGAGAGTCAGTTCTCCTTTTACGCAATCAAAAGACGCACAGGTTCGTAATCATCGTGCCGACAGTGGCAAGAAAGGTGTATCTAGCATGGCATAGGATATCATCCTCCGATGTAGTGGTTGTACGGGTTGGTCTCGCTAGACAAGGACATTCCTAGGACAATTGGGGAAAGGCCCTGAATATCCCCTTAAGAGTCCATCTTAGGCCTTCATTGAATAAGAGGCAACAACTTGGAGTTGTTTCACCGTGTCGTGCCCATGCCTCAACACATGGCAAGGCAGCCTATCCCCATTACCTGCAGACGACGATAACAAGGACATGGACCTCTAAGCTAGGGAATAACATACTCGGGATACCTCAGCAACCGTGCGGTATTGCATACTACTGGTATCCCAGTAACGGCTGGCTTCTCGCAATCGAAGCTTGTCTGGGGCAGTGAAAACACAGGACAGCTCGTACCCTGGATGCCGATAGCTAATGCCTTGTAAATGTACCATCTATTTCCAGGTTATAGCAACTCCCTTGGGTTCCTTGCGTCCTCCTTCCTTAAGCAGTATTCCTCGAGTAGCAGTGGGTCTCTAGATCAACATCACGTCTTGGATTCCAGTTTCAACTTCTGGCCATAGCTCTCCCTTCATTGGACCGTGAACGCATGCAAAGAGCTACGAATCGGAATTCCCCACTTCTCGGCTTCAGCACACAAGGGACTTCCAGTCCAGCAAGCAGGTATATCTATCACCTTCCTGGTAAGTATTAGACGCTGAGCCGAAGTATCCACTGTCGAGCACGAAGACGGCGTAATTGGCTTTGTAGTTAATGGATCGTTGGATCTCCTACACCCTACCAGCCGCATCGAGATCGCCCTTGGTGGGATAATTGCCGGACTCCGTGAATCTTGCCCAGATTATCTATGGGGATTGCCTCCTCGTCGAACCCAACATCGTCGTATGGCGATGCATCAGATCATCATGGTCAGATTGGGTTGTAGAACCTGTGGTTAGCGACAGTCCGGAGTCCAGCGGAGAGGGGGTCTTTTCCCGTCAGGTAACTGTGTTTTTGGAGCTTATCATGCGGCACCATTCTTGACAAGTTCGAATGAAACAGTGGAAATGGGAGAACTTATCGACGGGGCAGGCCCCGATAGGAGCTGCAGCTTTCAGCAATGTGATGGTGCCCAGACACCTGTCTCTCCACACCAGCTTTCCTACTATTGAGGAGTCCGAAATATGAACTTGTGCCTTTAGACATGCCGGAAGAGTGTTCAGGTAGTCATCCATTACGCGAGTACCAGCCTTATCACTGAAGGTGATGGTTCCTGATTGGTGTCCCGTCTAACCAGTTCGGAACCCAGGACGGCAATCCGCTTTCTTCTCCTGCCAGGAGCGTGATACGAAGTTTATCCAGCGCCTTCCACGTGTTCTCCTTGCAGCCTCTTCGAAAATCGTGACGAAAGGTCTGTCATAGTCTGGAGTCTGACGGTGGACGCCACGAGCTGTGAAAATCGCATACAAGCCGTAGACTTTGTCATGGGGGTCACGGGACTGAGGGACACACATCGCTTTCAGGAGTTGCAAATCGGTCATCCGCTTTTAGGCTTCGGGGTAGTCCTACTCCGTGTCCCGTATGAAAACTCGTCTTTGAGGTCGTTCCTCAAGTAGATCGGCCCCGCAAGCTCAATAGCGAAATGGGCGCGTGCGCTCGACTTATGCAAACGACGAAGTAGCTCCAGTCCACGCTCGATCGGTCGCACATAATGATACAGCGACCGGCAGAGCCACCCCCTGCGTCGCCCATACCCTATAGAACCGGAGATGTTCCATGAGCTGAAGAAGGTGCGTAGAAGTAGTGTGAACTTGGGCTGCTCAGGCCCCAACCCCCGGCGGTCCCGAGCTTGTCTATGTAATTTGGGAGCCAAACCAGAGGACGCTGAACCGCCCATGAAAGATAAACCACTTCAGTCTGGGAAGCAACCTGGGCGCGCAAATATAGAAAGCAACGTCGAGTGAGGTTCTCGTTCTCGCTACGACCCAGCCATAAGATGACGCGTTGGGCCAGACGGTGCACCTCGCCCATCATCTGAACCTGCTGGTTCCGTTCTCGCGTGGCAGCCGGGTCCTTGTTCGGTTGATGCATATCGTATCTATCCACACAGTCCGCGCCCTTACGCGACGCCGGAGGTGAGCCAACGTGGCGAGCCAATTGCAGGTGATGAGCAGTTGCTGGCCGTCGCAGAGAATCGGACGGTCGCCATGCCGCTCTCCCCAGAAGTACGAGAGAGCTTCGTACCTGGCCTCGGGACTCCCTAGGGTAACTTGACAGGCCTCGCATCGTACCGGAGCCTTGGAACTGGGTGCACGGAGCAGGTCCAGGACGCGTATCGATGATATTAAATCAAGCGGTTTGTGCTAATAGGTCTCCACGATTCCGGTATCACTTAAGTGCACTCATGTCTTTTGTACCTAAGGACCGATGCTGTTACGGTAGGAGTAAGGATGAGAGATTGGGCTTGCGTTGATTGGGTTCGCGAACGAGCGCCCCATCCAAAAGCGACGAGGGTAATGCAACCCCCTGCTTTTGACGCTATTTCCATTTTCGGTGTGAATCCTTCAAAAGGATAATTATTCCTACAACGAACTACTATGCAGCTCAGCAACTTTATACAATACCCTTTGTCGTTAGAATCTCGTTTTCCCCTCTCAAACTACGCATGTCCATCCACCTTCGTGCAAACTCATACAATGTTAACTCTGTTAAAATTCCCTTGGAACTTATCATGACCCCTATCGCACCTTGCTTTCACAAGCGTCGATATCTGCTTGATCCTGACCAGGAATGGGGCTTCCAGTAAGGCGCTTAAGATCGGCGGGAGCAGAGCATCATTCGGGATCTTATGTTAGCACTATAAAGAAGAAGAGGAAGGTTCTCAGCCCTCTGGGTTGATAACACTCAGTAATATTGATGTGAAAGTATATATCTGTCTCGAGCAGTGTTTTGTTATACCCTGATTTAAAGTAGTTGATCTTTCGCTATGGTCCAAATAATAGCTTGGTAGGTCAGTTATTTATGACTTACCAATTTCAAACCGCCTCTTGGAAGAGGTACCACAATAAAAGGGGTTTTTGCGACTCTCAAGCTTGTAACTCCAATAGGGTGCAGTACACTTAAAGGCACAAGTGGACGTCCATTCCCCCTATTTTTAAGGCGATCGAGGACGTTTGCGTTGGTCACAGTCCGTACGGCTTAAATGTCTCTTCTTTTATAGTATATTCGCAATATTATCAAGTAAACCAGGTGGTGAGACCACAATCACCATCTGTTCGCAGCGCCTGTTGACAATCACGGTCGGTTACAGATAGGAGGAACGAGTTGGCAGAGAGGGAGGAGTCCTATAGGTGACTTAAGCTCGTGGTTTAACTAATATAAGATGATTAGGTGTTTCTGTAATAGATATTGAAGCGTTTTGTATCGGCTTCACCAGTCTTTCGGATCCCAGGTGAGCCCCGAACAGCCTTATCGCTCTTCAGGTTGTGGCCTCAGTATTCAGACGTGGCTTGAAGTGGCTATGCCCATGGAGAACATTCTCCCCTATGTGAAACCGCTGATAAGACCAAGCTAGCGACAGTGCCATAGCAGGTTTTCTACAAAATCCGTGAGAGTATTTTGTAGTTTAAGAGATCGCTTCGAGAGGAACCACAGGTTATGCTATTTGTCGTGGGTATATATAACGCTATTGCTAGCCACGCAATAGCGGCGTCGCTTTTGCGACACTATTTTCGTTTTGCTACGATAAGTACATCTAGTGCTCACTTCGGACTTGACGGGTACCTGCCTAGCCCGTACGATCGCGCATCAAGGAGTCTCGAAACCACTTGACCGGTTCATTTCCATCGCTCGACGGATTAATGAGAGGATAGCTGAGAGCTGAAGCCAAGTGGAAACGGTTATTTCTTGGCCGCCATCGCGGTACCCGGCGAGGTCATGGGTGGCTCGTCGCCTTCAAGCGCATACGCGCGCCTCCTGTCCCTGGATTCCTGAGGACGGTGCGTGGCATTCAAGCATTATTGTAGAGTCGCGGTCACTGGCAGATAAGCCAGCCCTGATATCGCAGGGGGAAAGTAGAAAGAGAAGGCTGTCGCGTAACTATTCCTACCTCTCTACCTGTTTACCAGCGTCTGCCTGTCTGTTGTTCGAATAGCTGACCATTCGAGAAAGAGTTCTACATGAATAGAGACTAGGTAGACGGAATACGTCGCCTATATACGCTACATAACCGAAGAAAGAGGCAGATAGCAACTCCCGTAGATAACTTATAGGAGAAGGCATCAGCTGGAAGCTGTGAGGATTTATGGAGGATTCAGGGGCATACGCCTCTGAGTGCCGAGGAGCAGCGGGAGTGCTGCTCACTCATTTGATGTGGGCTATTTGTTAGGTAGGCTCTACTGTCTGTCAACAGCAAACATTTCGAAATCATGCATGTACCACCCAGTGCAGTTTGGTAATGAGAAGTGCCGTGTCTAGAATAGGGGAAGCCTGGTAGGACCGCATCTGTGACACTGTTTCATGAGCAATTGCGAGTGCAGTTCTGTGTAACAGAAGGGAGCCCTAAAATGGGCAATGAGTATACAGGCAGAGGAGGCCTGCGCATTGTGGACGACCTTGGATAACATTATAGACCACCGGAATTTGGTTGGAACGAGTTCACCCAAAGGCCAGTTCTACTGTAGAGCGCTATTTCATAGAATAAGTTGCTGAAGTTGCCGTAAGCTTTTGCTATGGTTTGGACAGTGACTCCCATCAAAAACATATGATGCCCCCAAAAAGCAAGACTATGTAGCACAACGCGCTCTTTTATCTTAAAGTAAAAGCAGCACCATTTGGCTCTTGAAGTCCAAGTCCTAATTTCACTGAGTACCGAGGCTGCAGAATGAAGTCTCCTAGAGGTAGCGAAAATATCGTGGCTATTTGATACTCGCCCTATTATAGGTACTTGCGGGACCACCATGCAAGTATCGTGGCCGTTCTGGAGTAATATGGTAGAGATACTGCGGGGGAAGGTAACGATACTTGAGATGTAGTTTTCTTGGCATTTCGATGATGTGATACCCTCCAGTACATAATACCTACCTGCATAGATAGGTATCTAGTTGGCTTTGGACTTATAATTCAGAGACAGATCCATCGCCTTTATACACGCCAGCCTCACGGGAACTTTACGGCTACTTAAGATCACCACGTCGATGGAGGCCGTGTAGCACGGATTCGGACATTGCTGTTAGTAGGTTGGCCCTGTTACTTGCGGTTACTTGTTGATATTCCAAGGCCTTGCTTATATGTCCACCAACATTAGCCGTAATTAAGCGGATCCTGTGTCGATTGAAGGTATCGGTTCTTTTTGGGGAAGCCAACCATGGCCAACCAAAATTGAGACTTGTTAACATTGCTTATTTTGCGGACGCTGACTTACGTTGAAGTACCTCTGTAGGTGGGTAAGTTCACCACATTTTAGCAATTTCAACGCCAATATTCATATTTATTTCATCCATTGTGCCTACTGCTAAGTGGCGGTAAATCACCGATACAAAATTCCGGTATGCATGAATCACCTGCAGTTCTTCCCTTATGAAGTCTGCGTGACTGAGAACTATTGGGGACCATGCAATGCCGACTACCTGGAAACACATTTTGACAGAATGATTACGTAAGAGAACCGCCCCCGTTCCGCCGGTCTGGTTACCCCCGGTTCCTTTACTGGAGTGGCTTCGGAATGTCTTTCCACTTTCCAAAAGACTTTTTCCACTAGTACCATGAAGCAAGGTGAGTTATGCGTGTATAGGCCTAGTACCTTGCGTAGAATTAGTTGGGGAGATAGGCTTTACCGTACATGCCTAATACATGTAAATCTTCAACTCATGCCTGTAAGCCTCTAGCTGTCAGCTGCTCCTCCCCACCCTACCTCTATACGTGTACATAAGAGCGCTAGTAACTACAGTCTCCCGAAGTATTTACCCCTTTAGGTTGCAAGCGTAAGGGTGATTTTATAAAGGACCGGGTACATGAGAGGCGACTGTACCTAAATGCTCATGCCCTTATGGATTTCAACTGCGTGTACCGTAGTTAGCCGCTCATCGGTTTACATGCCTACCTCTAGTACATTTATATGTAAATCCCAAGCCAAAATTACATTAGTTAACATTTTGTAGGTACCCAGATTGCGAAGCAGCTGAGGGCACATAGGTACATACAAATCTTGGGGCGGGAATTGATTATCTCCACCGACGACGAACAATACTCTTATTCACCCATACATAGCGTTGATAGGCAGCAATAGAATAAAGAAACAAGTAAGATCGAGATGACGACGCCAGGTTGGCCGAATGCCAGACATTGGAGAAATTCCAGTCCTGTGAATATGAGCGACCAATGGGAACTTTGTGGTCCGTGCATGTCGAGCACGCCTTTGCTTAAATTTTTTCCGCTGCGCCACACAAGCAACAACTTACCCACAATTAGTACGGGTCACTACAGTACATCAAGCATCAAGTCAGACACCGAATTTTCACATTTCCCTTCGCACAATTCGTACATGCGACTTAAGGACAACATCCTACATCCACGGAACCCGTCGCTCTCATTACCTTCGGATACATCGTACATCCCTTGCCTTTTCAATTTATTCCACTCGCCGGCTACTGAGTGAGTACCTAACCTCTACTCTCCAGCAACTTACATGTTGCACATTGCATCGCATCAACTTTGCATATCTGGCACATTCATCGTCGACAGTAACCAACAAAGATATTCTTCTAACATTTCTGCGCTCGCCGACTGTCATTAGGTCATTAGGTCAGTTCGCAAATACGCCGCAAACTCACCTGGCGGGAACGTATTCTAGGTAATCGCTTGTCGAGCTTGGTTAAGGTGATAATTCCATCAACCGCCATTAGTGACCTTAGTAAGTACCTTCTTCCTATATACCATCCGTCTTGCGTCACGTGCCGCCATTATTCCATTGAAAGTTTCTCCTCATGTGCTTGCTTGAACTCTTGGAATCCCAACCCGACTCTGCATGTATCGGAAGTGGATCACCATCTGGGGCCGAAATAGTCCTTTTTCCCTCTTTTGCCTCCCTTGCCTTCCCAAACAGCCCAGCCCACCCAGGTTCATCAATCAGCTCTCACTGCATTTGCAGGGCCTAATAACGTGATTCTTGACCTACCTATACACACACATACCTACACATACATACATACCTGTCTATACATCCATCCCTCCTGGCCCCGGATACCTAAGCCAAGTAGACGGAGACCAGTTACCTGGTTCTACCTTGCCAACTAGTGCGGGACTTTTCCCTCTACTTAGGGTCGTCAAGCAGGATACATTCGTCCATTTCCCTCATCCTTTTCCCACACCCGAAAAGAGACAAATCCATCCAGCAGTCAATTGACCCAAACCCATCCATCCGTCCATCCATCGTCATCGCAGGTCAATTTTTCCTTTTGACATCGGGTTCACTGTTTCCCCATTTCGCGATCAAATCAGCTAAACCCGTCTCGTCATTCAACCCCGTCTGACTCGGTTTCATCGCAGCAGCCTCATCCCGCGCACAGTCGTACACAGGACGTACACTATCTAATTGACGAGGGAAACGCGTCTCGTTGTTGTTTCTTGTCGCCTATCCCTAAATTCTTGCGCGCGACGCACGCAGAGTCATACAGGTACACTATCAGTGGGCAAGTCATTGATTGAACCACTTGCTACTTGACCGGCAAGTCAAGTGACTGAGGAATACGATCGTCTTGTTTGGCATCACTCAATCAATTAACTCGACCAAGGACCTCGATTCCCTGTTCGTGCCGACGCCTGTTTGTCGCAAAATTCCGCAGTACACAGGAATCTCCACAGTCGCATCCGACCGCGACCAGTTTATGCAGTACTGAACATCGACACTACATCGACTAAACTTGTCAGTAAGTACCTAATTCACTGTCCACCTATTCATCTGCATCTACATTGCGATACCTCAAACCTACGTTTACATTTCCTACCTCTCTATTCTGTTCTCCCGATGCGTCTGTCCGCAACAACTGCGACCATGTTCAGACCGTGTTTCCTGAGTGCTTAAATCCCTGGTGATTGTCCTGGCGCAGGTTCTGGTGCTGGTACCCTCTTCATCCTAGACCTTTTGCGGCGTCAACATGGCTATATCGCTGCGTCCATATGGGTTATTGCATATGGATGCCGTAGCCTGTTGGCAGCTTTAGCTGCAACTCATCCGTTTGATGACCCTTGACAATAACACCTACAACAACTTCCACCGAAAGCCCAACTACCAATATTCAGTTACCATGTTCGTGTTCTTTTGGCATAATTCATTCCAAATGGATATGCCGCCTGCCGCCCCCTCCCACCCCCCTACTACCATTCTCCCTGCCGACCCCCATCCCAGATTACCTCTGTTGGTCGGAACAAACCCTTCAGACAAATCCCTATGAGCTCATTTTATTATTAACTGCCGCCGCGCAAAACCTTCCTAAAATAAGCTAGTCGCCAGTCTACTTGCCTGTATGGCTTGGCACTGTCACAGCCTCCCAGCCATTTTCGGCTCCCTGATTATACCATCGACCACATATCTCTGTCTCATCTCATCAACCTGTACCCCAGCTGAACATCCTGCTCCTTCTGCCTTAAGTCAATATCTCCCTTGTTTTCTTCAGTCACTTTCTTGAACTTTATTTGAGAGTAACTTGTTCTCTTGTGTACTGTATACTCTTTCCTCGTTTAGGAATCCCGTCTTCTCGATGTAGTTAGCTGACATTAGTTTGCCTTTACCAGATCATGCAGCAGTGGCAGGTTGGCCCCGTCCCGGAGTACCTCTACTCCAACTCCGCCCAGCATGCCGCCAACGACATGCAGTAAGTACTTACCAGCGTCTCCTTCTTGTACCCTTTCCCAGTTTCCTCATCTCACCAAGCCCTTGGCACCTTCTCCCGATGGCTCGTACGCATGTGCATAACTTGCACCGGCTTGCGCCTGCAAGACAGGGCCATAAGTTCTGCATGTAAACAAGCCAGGCCCGAGACTAGCTTTGTTTGCGAATATGGTATTGGTCCAGTTCTCAGTCTCCGCATTGAGCGATGAGCATCTGGCGATAGCTTCATACTGCCCTCTGCACACAGGAGACCGGATTTGTGAACGATAACAGCCACCCGCATCCAAACTGGACTTGCCTTTCGGTCCAAATCCTCTTTTTTCAGGCCGTCTTCACATAGCCAAGACCATCTTCATGTTGTACCGCCATGTTGGCATCCCATTCTACTCCTGTCCCCTCGAGCAACACGAAGCTGCCTGGGCAGGCTAACATTGCCCTTTGATTTAGCACCCCCCATACGTATCAGGCAGACATGTCTCGTCGGAATGAGTTCGCCGGCTACGCGACCCCCCAACCGCCGAATCCTGCTGCTCAGCATCAGCAACAGCATCAGCAGCAACATCACCAGCCGCATCCCCAGCATCAGGGCCATCAGCACCAACAAGCGCATCAGCACCAGCAGCACCAGGCGCATCAACAGCAGCATGCGCACCAGCAACAGCACCCGCAGCAGCATCAGGCGCAGCACCCACAGCACCATGGAACGCCCGTTCAGGCCCCCATGACCGTTCCGCAACCCACTGCGGCGCCTACTCCCCAGCAGTCAACGCCCACGCAAACGCCTACACCGGCTCCCCCCCGCGGACGTAAGCGACAAGCGCCTGGGCAGCATCCTGCGCAGACTGCGGCACCTCCTGCAGCAGCAGCTGCCCCTACCGCTACGACCGTGGCTGCGCCCGTCCCAACGACGCCCGCTCCTGCGCCGACGCCTGTTGCTGCACCGCCTGCTCAGGTCACTCCAGTCGTGCCACCCGCCTCGGTAACGGAAGATGCCAACTCTACTCCCGTTTCCGCGCCGCCTGCCAAGAAGAGCCGCACCAATACCCCTTGGACTCCTGCGGAGGAGTTACGACTGAAACAGATGCGGGACGCAGGAAACAGTTGGGCAGAGATTGCTAAGGTTTGCTCGAATTCTAATAAAATCAAGGAGATATTGCGACTAACAGCCGTCGCAGACATTCCCTACTCGTACTGAGGGCAGCGTCAAGAAGCACTGGTACAAGGTATGATGGCAAACATGCTAGCCTGGTATATGCATAGTTTGTTTGCTGACTATAGATTAGGACATGCACTATGCCGAGTTCGCCGAGGATGAGAGCCAGGCTCTGCTCAGTGCCATCAAAGACTACGAGAATAATAAGTGGAAGACTATTGGCCAGAAAGTTGGAAAACCTGCCAAGGTTAGTCTCTCAGTTTATGCCCCCAATGACAGCCTCAACCCATTGCACAGGTAGTTTCCGTGTCTGTCGCTGACACTTCGATTCTAGGCCTGCGAACAGTATGCAAAGGAGCACTTCCCCGATCTCTTCGGTCCCCCTAAGGCGCGCTGAGTGCACCGGGATCATCAGCACCACCTAATATATTGTCGAGCATAAGGTTCGGTGCTGTATCCAAGCAACTTAGCTCATGCTGAGGCTGTGCGCCACGGCGCTTGTTTGGCCTGTCCATGGACCAGCTTTCCTCGAGTTTCCTGGTCAAGGATGACTCGAAAGTTGGATGAGCTGCGTTCAGTTAGCTTGATACCCCAGATTCGGTGGTGGTAGAGGATCAGAGATGGCTTGAGATGGTCGGATTAGACTAATTCATATGATTTGTATTCCCGCGCTGTATCGTTTTACCATTGTGTCTTTGGTCTTGGGCAAGAACTTGGTGGTCGGAGGGCTCACTCACGGGAGCGTCGCTATGCTTCTACAAAGTTTTCTTCGGGGACAGAGGATCGGGGTGATGGCGAATTTATTTGTACTTGCGTATCACTGGACTGGTAGCTACAAGACTAGCCTCTGTCAAAAGTAACCTGCTTTGTGTCTTAGGTGCTGCCATATTTCTTTCTTATGTGTCTGTTCCCATCATACATTTACCGGCCTTGTCGAAGAACCTCTGGGAAGATCTAGGGCCGGTAGGATGCTGGAATGACCGTGGTTATTCCTGCTTTATTCCTGATTGTCTTGTAGTTACCAGTACGCTTATGCCGATGCTGGGTTGCTTACATCAGACGACCGTGTGATGACGGGCACGCACCGAAGATTCCGAAAGCAACTTCTTGTACATGTAGGTCTAGGGTTAAGTGGTCGGAGTTATGAAAGAAAACTATATAGACTTAAAAAGACGGAAGGCTGATAAGTGATACGGTTCTAAGTATATAGGTCATAATAAGAAATAACCGTTTCTGTCGGCAGATGTGGTGATCTGTTGAAAGGGCGTTGAAGGGATCAAAAGGGCTTTGATTTGTGGCCCTAGGATTGCAAGGACAAAGGAGCTGAAGTCTATATCTGGCTGCTCCCAACCCCAGTTGCAAATGAGTAACCTAGAACAACAACCTAGACTGAAGAAATGGAACACTCCTGCTGACGGTTTCTGATATAACTCCAGGGCAAAACTTAACGGTTTAGACGGTATCATAGTTCGGAAAAGACCGATGTAGTTATTCGACCCTATCCCACCGTCAGTAGAGCTTCTTCTCTCATACGCATTTGGTCAGCTTGCTTCGCATTTGGTCGCAAAGTATATAGACCAGATCCAATGTTTCGGATGTCGGCTATAGACCATTCCTGAAAATACAATACTAGACCACCGACATGGTTGTGGTGGTTCTATGACATTACCTCCCACTTATCAGCCGGGTTGGTGGCAGATGAACTGCAGCATCCTGCATTCATGTCTCGTGTACTTAGTTACAGTTCAATTGTGGCCCGCCTGTCAGCCTTATGAACGTCGGAAGGACCCGAGCCAGAGAGGGTCCCGGGCGGTGCTTAACTTAGCTATTCTTTAATGGGGCGTTCGTTCCTAACTTGGATGGCCGGCCTGACGGCCACTTAGAGGGCCTAATGTATGAGGCTGTGCTGACAATGTATATTAACCAGTCTTTTCCCAAGCCCATAAATCGAAGCGACCCGTATCTCTTTCAAACTAGCCCGCGGTTTTAACCAGGAAGACCATAGTACTAGTGCCTGACTGAAACCGAAACGTGAAGCATTGCTAGCGAAATTACGAATACAACGAGCATAGACCTCGCTGCCATGGCACGGCCCTCAAGGAGGTCGACGGAGAAGCTCCCGCTCTGGCCCGAGGCTGATGATTACAACAACGACGACGACAGCCCGCCCTCGTACGAAGAAGCCACCGGCAACAGCGGCGGCCACCCGAAGCACGTGCCAGGAAAACACATCGACGAAAAGATGAAGAGCCCGGGGGAGAAAGCCTGCGCCCACTGGTCCGCGAGCGGCTGCAAACTGACGCTCAACCCCCGCAGGTGTTGCTCCTGCGCCGATGAGCGGCCCTGGGACAGCTCCGGGCGGTACGCTATGTACGCCGACGGCAAGGGCTGGGTCAACAGGGCCGCGAGGTGGCAGTACTACTGTCCCGGCTGCCGAGCCGCGTGCGTTGCGGATAGCGGATGGGGAGGGCAGGAGGCAACTCCTTTCTACCTACCCAAACTTATAAGTTACCCAGATGAGTGTAGACTAGATGATGGGCGTGGCCGGCGTGACAACGACACGAGCAGAATAGTTTGACCCGGACACAGAGGAGAAGCGGGTGCGGGACCACCGGATGTGGGAGGAGAACTACGCCCGGACGCTGGCGGATGCGAGGTTCTTCGGCCTGGCCAGCTATGTGAGGAAGGACAAGGAGGCGGCCGAGGGATTCTCCCATGGTAACAACCGTCTATGATATCCCGTCAACTGTTAGGCTCCGAACTTGGTAGTTATCTTTAAAGCGATATGAAAGCGACGCTCCGGGCTCTTTATTCAATGTACTAGTAACCCAAGCAGGCATCGGCTTAGCCTAAGGCGGACGTGCGTTGCATCGAATTCCCATGAGAAGAAACACCCGAGCAGATACGGGCGCATTTGATCATCAAATCCCAAGGATTGATTCCGGCCCTCCATTCTTCAAGGACGGGGTTGCGTCTGCAAATTCAGAGATGACTGTCGCTCCCACCATGGTTATTAGTATACAGAACGGACGCACTCTAACCCCTTTCCAAACGTGTCTTCAAGTATTAATTCCACAGGTCGAGGGCGTCCGCTTAGAGTCGATGGCAGCGACGAAAAGGGGGTATCTGCAGGAGGTTGCGGAATTATGAAGCCACCCGGAAAACAATACCCTAGCCGGGAGAAGAAGAACCGCTCGATCCACATCGCCCGCTACTATACAGTAGTCTAGTGGAGCCGCGGGTCGGATGGTTCGTTGCAACCGCATGATTCGTGCCGCTTTTCAAATGCTGCGGCTGTGACTGGATCCCACTTCGTTTCTGCGTTCGCGTCCGGTGGAGGATCCCTCGCTCACTCCACGTCTTCGCCCCACGCACCCCGACACTCCGAGTCCACCGAGGGCTTGCAGGAGCTTGTTTATTTATGTACTTAGGTAACTAACCCCTGGGGGAGCTCGTGGTGAATGCGTTCGTCCTCTCGATACCATAATAGGAATCCCGCAGACTTGTCTTGGATTGGCCGTCATTTAGACTCCCACTTTACAGAATAATTCGAAAGGCGTTCCTATCATCCGGGGACCTTATTCCCGTCGTCGCCGGCCACAATCTTTGTCCGGAACTAACCCCGCAGTCCTCCGGCAAGCCGCGGGGGTTTTCTGTGACACCCGACACCAGGATATAGTTCACCCAAGACATCCAACACCAAATCGTTGAAAGGGCTATTGAACTCCGCCCCCGTACATCATGACTGATACTCCGGCCTCCAGTGAGGAAGCTGGCATCGTGGATCCCAAGTCGGATCCGCAGTACATCCAGTTCAGATGCCTGCCGCCGGGAGGTCCGCTGAACCGGTGGTCTCACATGATCACGAGGGGCCACGACTATCCGGGCGCCCAAGCCATGCTCTACGGTGCGGGCGTCCCGGACGAGCAGACGATGAAGAATGCGCCTCATGTCGGTATCGCGACGGTGTGGTGGGAGGGAAACCCCTGCAAGTAAGTAACTCCCATACTGAAGAGAATAAAACCGTTAGACGTTTTAACTATAAGTGAGATAGACATGTGCTAACTGCAATAGTACTCATCGTAAGTTGGCGACATTCCGACCGAGGAGAGGGGAGAGTCTGGGGAAACTTTCGTACGACTGACAGGAGTCAGTTCTGGAGTTTGGGAAGATCGTGAAGAAGGCAGTCGAGAAACAGAACATGTTGGCCTGGCAGTACAACGCCGTGGGCGTCTCCGACGCGATTACGATGGGAGGCGAAGGTTCGTGGCATCTTGCTGCCTTTTAATATTTGACGACGCTCTTTCATGTATTACCTGGGCTAACCGCGATACCCCCTGATAGGAATGCGGTATTCCCTTCAGACTCGGGACCTTATCGCTGACAGCATTGAAACCGTGACTTGCGCACAGCACCACGACGCTAACATCGCGATCCCCGGCTGCGACAAGAACATGCCCGGTGTCGTTATCGCCGCAGCGCGGCATAACAGGCCATTCATTATGATCGTAAGTTTAGCAACTGGCTGACTACTGGCTTTCTCGCGCCCCCTTCCCCAGACTGCCTACTATCTTGGTTAAGGGGCACGACTTGCAATTTCCTTCCCCTAAGTGCGAGGCTAGACGAGACTGACTGGCAATTTTCAAGTACGGAGGAACAATCCGCAAAGGGTACTCGAACCTCCTGGAAAAGGACATTAACGTCAGCACTTGCTACGAGGCAGCGGGAGCGCTGACGTACGGGAGACTCCACGCCAAGACGAATCCCGGCGTGGAGGGTCGGACGCCGAGCGATGTCATGTCGGACATCGAGCGGCACGCCTGCCCAGGTGCAGGAGCTTGCGGTGGGATGTACACGGCGAACACGATGGCGACGGCGATCGAGGCCATGGGGCTCACGCTGCCGGGCTCGTCGTCGTACCCGGCGCTGTCGCCCGAGAAGGCGCGCGAGTGCGAGCGGGCGGCCGAAACCATCAAGACGACGATGGAGCGGGACATCCGGCCGCGGGACCTGCTGACGCGCCGGGCCTTCGAGAACGCGCTCGTCGTCACCATGGTCCTCGGCGGCTCCACCAACGGCGTGCTGCACTTCCTCGCCATGGCCAACGCGGCCGAGGTGCCGCTGACGCTCGACGACGTCGACCGCGCCAGCGAGCGCACGCCCTTCCTCGCCGACCTGGCGCCCAGCGGCCGCTACCTCATGGAGGACCTGTACGGCGTCGGCGGCACGCCGGCGGTGCTCAAGATGCTGATCGCCGCGGGGCTGGTCGACGGCGGCATCCCGACCGTCACGGGCCGCACCCTCGCCGAGAACGTCGCCGACTGGCCCTCCCTGCCCGCCGACCAGAAGATCATCCGCCCGCTCTCCGACCCCATCAAGGCCTCGGGCCACATCCGCGTGCTGCGCGGCAACCTCGCGCCGGGCGGCGCCGTCGCCAAGATCACGGGCAAGGAGGGCCTCAGCTTCCGGGGCCGCGCGCGCGTCTTCGACAAGGAGCACGAGCTCGACGCCGCGCTGTCCCGGGGGGCCATCCCCCGCGACGAGGACCTCGTGCTCGTAGTCCGTTACGAGGGCCCGCGCGGCGGGCCCGGCATGCCCGAGCAGCTGCGCGCCTCGGCCGCCATCATGGGCGCGGGCTTGACCAACATCGCGCTCGTCACCGACGGCCGGTATAGCGGCGCGAGCCACGGGTTCATCGTCGGACCCGTGACGCCGGAGGCTGCGAGGGGCGGGCCCATCGCGCTGGTAAGGGACGGGGATGCGATCGTGATCGATGCCGTCAAGAACCGGATCGATATGGTGGATGTCAGCGACGAGGAACTGGAGGAGAGGCGGAAGAGCTGGAAGCCGCCTGTGCCGAAGGTCAGGAGGGGCGTGTTGGCCAAGTACGCGAGGTTGGTTGGTGATGCTAGCCATGGTGCTGTAACGGACCAGTGGGATGAGGATGCTTAGAGAAGCATTTACGTGAGGAATAGATATGGCGCAAAAGTTGAGTTATAAAAGAAAGGGGAAGAGACATATTAGTCATGTAAATTGCCATATAGGCTATTGTATCTCTACGTCGCCTCGTTCGACCTCGGGTATCTGTACTAAATTTTTCGCCTTTGCCTAATCAGTTATCTAGCGGGCTCTGCAGAGGATCCCAAGCAATGGGAGCATATTCGTCCGTCTCTAACTGGTCTACCTCCTCCTGAGTCAGCTCAAAGTCGTAAACGTCGGCATTCTCCCTGATGCGCGAGGGCGTGACGCTCTTCGGCAGCGGCAGATACCGTTTCTGCAGACTCCAACGGATCAAGACCTGCGCCTGCGTCTTGCCATATTTCTCCGCCAGCGCGACCAGCGTCTTATCGCCCCAGCGCTTGCCGCGCACCACAGGACAGTACGCCTCGAGCGCGACGTTGCGCGCGGCGCACCAGGCGGCGATGTCCCTGCGCGCGCACCACGGGTGCACCTCGTACTGGGCGACGGAGATGACGCCGCCTTTTCCTTTCCCGCCGCGCTCGGCCTCCAGCTCCGCGATGTGCCGCTCGAGCTCCTCGAGGTGGTGTAGGCCGTAGTTGCTGACGCCGATGGAGCGGACCTTGCCGGCCTCGACGGCCTCGACGAGCGCCCTCCAGGCGCCCTTGCGCGCCTCCGACCCGCCGTACGGGCTGTGCACCAGCATTAGGTCGATGTAGTCGAGCCCCGCCGTCCGCAGGCTCTCGTCAACCACGGCCCGCGCCGCCTCGTATCCCATCCTCTTGGGCGGGATCTTCGACGTGAAAAACAGCTCCGACCGCGGCAGCCCGCTCGCCCGCATGGCGGCCCCGCACCCTGCCTCGTTGCGGTACGCCGCCGCCGAGTCCACGTGGCGGTACCCGGCCTTGAAGGCCTCGAGTACGCACTGCTCGGTCACGGCTAGTGGCCTTCGTGGACGGACGGGTTAGAACATAGCTACATAGCTAGGATACCTGTGGCGGATCGATACACTCACGTTTGATACACCTGTAGAGCAGATTAGCACTTCGCTCCGTCTTTCCAGGTGAGGTGACTCTTACCCCGAAACCGAGGAGCGGGATCTCATATCCGCTATTCAGCTTGAACGTCGACCTGATTTTGAGGGTGCTCATGATTCTACGTTATATTGAGGTCAGTTTAAAGACCTTACTGTAACAGACGGGGTTCGTCAAAGTTTCGTTCGCCTGTTTACCTCTGTGATGAGATGGACGTAGCGGACTTTGGTATTAGAGGTCGGAAGACACTGTTAAGACGAAAGAGCTGTGTAGGTAGTCGTGTAATAGCTCCCATGTACGCGGAATACCGTGGGTATCTACAACGGACACAAGCCAGCACGAGAATAACATATGCACTATAGGTACTCGAGGTTGACGGGGATCGATTTTAGCTCTGCGCCAATCATGAAGCAAAAGCCGTTATGTCCGGCACGGAGATAAAACAGCGACCCGAAATACAGTACAGGAATTGTCAGGACAAATTGAGGCAGCAACTGTAGAATATCCAGTGTCAATATCCTCATAACCCAGAAAGTGGGACGGTATAGTATAGTGCCTCCCATAGCATCAGCAGCTAAGTTGGGTATATAAGTACATGAGCGTCATATACTACATAGGTGGGTATGTTTTATGTAAGTACTTAAGTAGCATGCATATGGTGTTAAAGTACTTATCGCCAAGGCATACAACCCCCACCATTAGCGCCTACGTTCAAAACATGACGACAGTGGGGTAATTCAAGTACCAGGGCATGTACAGGCACGAACTCTTCCGTGTTGATTGTGCTCCCTCTACCTTGATCAAGATTTTGTTGAATGGGAGATGCTTTCTTTTCTCTTTACGAACCGAAGCGACTTGAACTGGGCCATTTTCCCTTGATTAATTCATGATTGACTGGAGCGGATCTTAAGCGACTGTATTCGCGTTCTCATAACATTACTCCGCCAGTTGTTCGAACTACCTACACTCTATCTAACGCTGGTCGTAGACAATTCACAACTATGCAGCTGGTCGGAGGCAAGAAGTCAAGGCGACTCGAAGACATCGGCGAGGACAGCGTGTCTCTCCTCCCTACCGAGCCGGAGGATATGTGGCACGCCAACAACCTGATCGGACCCGAAGACGTCATCAAGGCCCACGCGATCCGTAAAGTCGTCACGGAGAGCAAGACGGGGAGCACGCAGTCGGAGCGCGTACACACAGACCTGACGATACGGGTGACGTCGACCTTCTTCGACCCGGGAGCGTCGCGGCTGCACGTGTCGGGCACCGTCATCGTCGAGAACAGCTTCGTCAACATCGGCCAGTACCACACGCTCGACCTGGAACTGAACCGGCCCTTCACGCTGTGGAAGAAGTACGGTTGGGACTCGGTGGCGCGCGAGACCCTGCAGGATGCCCTGAAGCAGGACAAGGACGGCGCCGTCGCCGCCGTCGTCATGCACGAGGGGATCGCCAACGTCTGCCTCATCACCGAGTACCGCACCGTTCTCAAGCAGCGCGTCGAGAGCACCATCCCCAAGAAGCGCTCCGCCAGCTCCGACCAGGACTCGGGCATGCGCCGCTTCTTCGACAAGACCCTGTCCACCCTCGTGCGCAGCATCGACTTCTCCAAGCCCCGCCCCCTGCTCCTCGCCAGCCCCGGCTTCGTGGCCGCCGACTTCAAGAAGTACATCGCCGAGGAGGGGACGAGAAGGGGCGACAAGTCCATGATGGCCATGGCCAAGGAGGCCACGGTCGTGCACTCGAGCTCGGGACACCTGCACAGTTTAAACGAGATACTGAAGAGCCCCGAGGTCACGGCCACGATGAAGGATATGAAGTTCTCCAAGGAGACGAGGTTCATGGACGAGTTCTTCGACAGGCTGCGCAAAGACGACGGCCGGGCTTGGTATGGCGTGGGGCCCGTGGAGAAGGCGGTGCAAGAAGGCGCTGTGGGAAGAGGAGGTGGTGTCTTGTTGGTCAACAACTCGCTCTTTAGGAGTCAGGATATTGCAACGAGGAGGCGATACGTGGCTATGGTAGACAGGGTTAAAGAAGATGGTGGAGAGGCGCGGATATTAAGCAGCGACCATGAGAGCGGGCAACGGTTAGATGCATTGGGAGGCATTGCTGCTATTCTTACATATCCCATATTAGATCTAGACGAAGAAGATGAGGAAGGGGGTGGAGCCGGAGACGCACAAGCTGACGGCATGATGGTATGAATAAAACTACATATGTCCAGGTATCGTCGGATTCCAGAATTTGTTGATTACACATGCAGATGGCGGCTCATATAGGGATCTGTTCGTCCAGGGAGGCACACTGACTTGATAAGGAAAGGTCCTCGGGACGCAAGGACTCGTAGCCGGAGCCTTATAGACATAGATAAACCAACTATATAGACATCATAATCAGCAAATCTAGGTATAGATTCAGCCCAACTGTTGAAACGCATGTATTGTTCACATGTGGGTCAGTTATATGCCTCCATGCCCCTGAGTTGGTTCGATGCCATAGTCTAATTTATCCTATTCTTTCTTCCTGTCTGCTACGGCCTTTGGTATATGTACGAGGTCCCACTCCTTACCTAGATGGATGTTTGAGTTGAGGGAGTTTATGGGGGGCTGTCACTAGGTCTTTTTGCTTCATTGAGAAATGTGGAAGGAGCCTGCGTGGACGTCGTAGATAGAACTCCTGTTAAGCCGACCTGTCAAGTCGATAGCAGTGCTGGCTCTGGGAGTAGTCTACTTATGCACAGACTTGTAATATGGCTACATATAGTTCTAGTAGCCATCAATACTGAGTGAATAGAACCAGGGAGTTTGTTTCTCGGAGTTGGAATCCTTAAATTGCTCCCATGTATTAACTCAGGAGTTCCTTACCAAAATGCTTGAGTATATGTTACTGTGCGTCTGGTGTAGCTACTCAACTGAGCGATATTTACGGTACAAATCTAGATGGTCTGCTGCCTGGGTTTTTATCAGATATTGTGTAAACTATCCATTTTCTCATCTGATAGATGACATCTCACACCGTGAACCGGTGGTTGGCACTCCTGGCCAGCGAAGCTAGCTGTGGCAGTTAAGTAGCGGTAAGTAATCTGAATTTCAATTCGTTAGTTCAGCCACTTCACGGCCAAGAACCCTTATACAGTTCCATACGGAATTCGCCGTAGCCGGCTGATGAATACCGACAGTACTGTTGGCGGCACCTCAAAGGACATCCTGACTAATGTCGCATGCTGTCTCACCAGCCTTTGTTAATATTGACTCCTAATGTGCTCGCGTTTTAGCAGCCTCTAATAGAGGGTGTGTCCAGTGATGAGCTAAGATGATCTGCTTTCAGCTTTTCAGGGGTCAGCAGGCGGAAATGGTGTAAGCCACTCGGCTTATTCGGCGAGAAGCAACGGCACAGCTGAGTCCGCCACATGATGGCATATAGGGGCATTACCTTACCGCTCGGCTGGCGTACCCAGTCTCGCTCGGGCTTATAAAAACCGACGTTATGGCCAGTTCCCCCAGAGTAGGGGCATCTCAGAGTCAGAGTCCAGAGACCGAGCAACTCCGTCGAGCGACAAGAACATGGAGACCATCGCAGGAATCAGCGGCAACCAGTACGTGCCGGGGACGGAGATTTTCGACTACATCAAGTACCAGTATGCCTCCTCGACGTACGGCGTCGAGCGCGACCTCAACCCGGCGCTCATCGTGCAGCCCAAGTCCAGAGAGGACATCGCGCGGACGCTCCGGTACGCCAGGGAGAGGAAGATCGCCGTGGCCGTCAAGACGGGCGGCCACCAGTACAGCGGCGCGTCGTCGACGAGCGCGCCCAACATCCAGCTCGACCTCGAGGACTCGTTCAAGGGCCCCGACGACCGCAAGGTCATCCTGAAGGACGACAAGGCGTACGCCCGCACGAGCGTCAGCTGGAGCCTCGGAGAGTTCAACGCCTGGCTTACCGAGCACAAGCTCTTCGTGCCTCACGGGCAGTGCACCGAGGTCCATTTAGGGGGACATGTGCAGACTGGGGGTACGACATGCCTTTCCATTAGCTACGGGAGAAAAAATTATTTACTGACGAAATCGCTAGGCTACGGCCAGTTGGCCCGGAGTTTCGGGTTGCTCGGAGACCACGTGATATCCCTAGAGATCGTAGACACGGACGGCAACTTTAAGGAGGTCACCAAGGCCACCGACCCCGATCTCTTCTGGGCCTTCCTCGGGGGCAGCCCCGGCAACCTCGGGATCCTGACCCACTTCACCATTCAGGTGCACCGCGACCAAGACTACAGCGGGTCGAGGGGCATGAAGGCGCTCTACTTCTACGACACCGAGACGCTGAAGCGCCTGGTCGACATCCTGGTCGAGATGTCCGACGACGAGAACTTCCCGCGGAACTACGACCTCTGCATCAGCGTCCTCTCGTCCGCCTTCCCGCTGCTGGACCTCTGGCCGGGGCTCGACCAGGTGATGGCGCGCCGGCACCCGGAGCTCTACGGGGAGAACGGCGCGATCTTCTGGCCGCGGACCATCGTCGTGTACGCGCAGTGGGTGCCGTTCGAGAGCGGCGACGTGTGCGACATGTCGTGGTTCGAGCGCATCAAGCAGGGGTCCGACTGGATCCTCGGCGACAGCGACGTCGAGGAGAAGCCCATGTCGCAGCTGACGGGCGACTGGATCTTCCGCAACGTGCGCGAGTTCGAGCACCCGTACGTGAAGCGCACGTACTCGACCAACTCCCGCACCCTGGGCAGGGACAAGTGGGCCGACTGGGTCGTGGGGCGCATCGACGCCATCGTCGGCCCCGAGCACAACCGCTGCTGGCTCTCGTGCCAGCTGCAGTGCTTCGGCGGCAAGAACTCCATGGTCGCCCGCAACGCCGGCAACGGCACCGCGTACAGCTGGCGCGACACGAGCATCGGCTGCACCATGGACTGCTTCCACACCGAGGAGACCAAGGCCCGCGCCGAGGACTGGCAGAAGGTCAACGACAAGGAGGCCATCGGCCCCGCGGGAGTCTTCTCCAGGGAGGACCGCCGCATGCTCTGGGGCTCGTACGGCGACTGGGATCTGGACGCCGTCTGGAACTGCTATTTCGAGGACCGGGCTAAGTACGAGAAGCTTCAGCAGGTCAGGAAGCGTGCCGACCCCTACGGCATCTTCACCCCGAACCCCTTCTGCGTGAAGCGAGCCCCCTGAAATCTTAGATATGTTTCGGCGTAATGTTGGGGTACGCAGCATAAGCTACACGTTCTTTATGTTCTTAGATAAGCGGCGTTATTAGGGGCAGATGACAGGTATCGCGTATGCAAGGCATTTAATGTGGTACGATATTAGGATAGGGTATGAGTAAGCTCCTTGCAGCATATTCTTTGGAGTATGATTGTAAGCCTATGTTTTCGCTTTAGACTTCTTCGCGCTTCTCCCCCAAAACTGTCAGCTTTCGTCATCATCAGTTGTAGAATAACACATGCTATCACCCCTCACATCTCTACTAGAGTTAGATTAGTAGCAGCCTACTTATAGGATAATTGCATCATCTAAACAAATTTGACCGTCTTCCTCCTATGAAATCCCAGCGTCTGGGTGAACTGGTATGGGCTAGCACTGCGATGGAATAGGCGGTGATCTGCGCGAATGCATCTAGAATGGCTCATGCTCGAACCCTCGAACCCACACCTGTCCCCAATTCTCTTCGTCTGGGAATGGACCTGCTTCCATCATTCCCTTCGTGCTATCGGTAGAGCCCAGCTACGCGAAGTGCATCCACGTCTGTATCGTTTTCTATATGACTATGCATCTCATTCAACGCCTTCCGTCGATCCCTTGCCACCTAATACTGTATCTCTTTTCTTTCGTCTCTGTATGAACACCATGGCAAAGCTATTCTGTGCAATGTGGTCTCAGAATATAATCGAAAATCTTGCACAAAATCCTGAAACCTTCTCCGATGCCCCTTTAACCTGCTTACGAACAGCTTCTAACCTGACAACCTCCTAACCTACCCACCGGCGAGCACTAGAGAACAAACGTTTCCAAGGGCCGAAGGCACCCCATTCCGACTAGAAAGGAGATGGAGGGTTAGTCATTGCCTTTCGTTGGGAAGCCAAGGCAATGGGGAAACACCCGCCAACGAGGGGACAGGCATATAGACCACTTACGATGTCGTCCGGTACGTAGCTTGCGCAGTCCGCCAAGATCGTGCGTTCGGGGTGCGGCATGAGTCTGGAGGCAAAGGAGTTAGAATTCTCATTGTACCTGGGAAACAAGTCTATGTGGAGCCTCTCCCGAGCCTTGCCCCTTAAACGGGCAGAGCATGTTGAAAAAAGGCACTTACGCAAAAACACGACCGGTGCTGCTGGTAACGCCGGCAACTCCTAATGGGCTTCCGTTGGGGTTCAGCGGATACCGTTGAGCAGCTTGTCCTCGGCCGTCCACGTATTTCAGCGCTATGCGGCCCGAGTCCGACAGTCGCTGCATGGAGTCAGGTGAGTTAAAGGACGCTCGGCCTTCTCCGTGGGAGACCACTCTGTAGAATATAGTTAGCATGCTATCCCAGCCAGGCATTCCCCGGATGGGGAAGAAAGGGTCTGCTTACATCGGAAGAGTGGAACCATTCATGCCGTGCAAGAATACTGATGGGGCCGAAGGATTGTCCTCGACCTTTACCATACTGTACCTAGCCTCGAACTGCTGAGATTCGTTCTCGACGAATACGGGCCAGTCTTCTGTTCCGGGAATGAGTTCCTTGATCCTACCCGCAAGTCAGTATACGGACCCGGTACTTGGCCGAAGTGAGTTGATTACCTTGTAAGCAGCTGGCAACCATTGCAGACTCCGAGGGCGAAGGTGTCGGGGCGGTTGAAAAAGTCGCGGAATTCACGGCGCAAGTTCTGATGCAATAGAATCGACTTGGCCCAGCCCTGGCCGGCGCCCAAGACGTCAGAATACGAGAATCCACCACATGCCTAATAACAGGAGTCAGTTTTGAGGGTCGCCAAATAGAAAATATGTGAAGGACACTCACCGCAATGCCCACGAATTCTGCTAGCGACCGTCCAGCGATCAAGTCTGTCATATGAACATCGACTGGATCGAAGCCAGCAGCCCTAAAAGCAAATGCCATCTCCGCCATCCCGTTGACGCCCTGTTCTCGGAGGATAGCGACACGGGGAGTCTTGCCAAAGAAGCCCGAAATGGATGCAGTCATAGGGAGAATATTCTCAGATGGGGAAAAGGTGAGGTTGTAGGAGAGACCAGGCTCCTCTTCATCGAGGATAGAGTTGTACTCCGATTCAGCACAGGCTGGGTTATCTCGGAGCCTTTGCATGTCGAAGGAAGTCTTAGCCCACCACTGTTGCATCTCGCGCCTTTCAAGGCTGGCGAAAACTGGGGATGTTCCATAACGAAGTATCAATCTGCATCGTCGCGAGTTAGTCATCGATTCACATAGCAGGAGCTCGAGGTGTAGACTCTGCTAAACTTGCCTTTGTTTCGTAGATGGCAAAACGACACCGAGCCTCTTGATAAGACCAGGCGGCGGTCCGCATGTCGCGAAACTGTCAACGCGTGGGAGTTAGTTCCTATTTCCATATCGGTAGCCTGCTCTGAGATAAGAGATGCTCTGGTAGATTTTACTGACCATCTCTTGAAGTTTGTCTCATCGGAAGCTCGGACTTGGAAGATCGCTCCGAGTTCCTCGTTGAAGAGTGCTTCCGTGATGTCTTCCAAGCTGTTCGACTTTGCAATGTTATTGAGAATAAGCTCAACACCAACCCTTCCGGCAAACATCATCTCGGCAACAGTACTGCAGTTCGAGGTGATTAGCACTTATTTCACTCATGAAGCTGGGGAGTAAACAGGGACGGCCAGCCATGTTCTAAGAGCCTGTTCCTTGTTTTGAACAAGATTTTGCCCTTGCAACCGGCAAAAGCGCAGTAGAACATGACTAGGGAATACTTACGTGAGTAAACCGCCGTCGGACCTGTCGTGGTAAGCGAGCACAACGCCGCTCTCGTGCAGCTGAGCCAGCGCATCGAAGTAATCCTTCAGGAGTTCCACGTCTCGGACATCAGGTGCCTCGTCTCCGACAGCACCTAGAGACTGCGAAAGGGCAGAGCCTCCCATTGCCTTCCGGCCTTCTGCCAAATCGACAAACATGAGAATTGTCTCTCCGACATCTTCCATACGCCGAAGTTGAGGTGTCCAGGTCCGCCTGATGTCTTTAACGACCGTGAATGCCGAGATGACGACAGATACAGGCGCTGTAACACTCTTTTGAGCGTCACCATCCTTCCACGCGGCCTTCATAGACGTTGAATCTTTCCCCACGGGGATGCTGATGCCAAGTTCAGGGCACATCCCCATGCCGATGGCTTCAACCGCTTCGTATAGAGCAGCGCCTTCACCGGGGTGATTAACGGCCGCCATCCAGTTCGCGGACAGCTTAACACGCCGGAGATCTCCAGAAATTCGCCCTCCCTTGATATAGGCGGCTCCAAGGTTCATCAAACTTTCGGCGACAGCCATCCTTGCTGAAGCCGCAGGAGAGATTAGGGCAAGTGTAGGCTTCTCGCCCATAGCCATGGCTTCACCAGTCCTTGTACCCTTCAGATCGAACGATGTGGCGGTAACGGCGACGTCCGCAACCTATAACGTAAATGTCAGCATTGCGCTTCCTAGTTCGGCAGGTGGCTTTCGACTGGGTTCCTTGATGGCCATATAACTCAAGACGTGCGATGCATTGTTGATCTACCGTCGCCAGTTCGCTCCAAAGCCTGCTAAGTCTGAAAAGGGAGATAAACGCAAGGGAGCTTACCGGTATCTGCCAGGGTCCGACCATCTGATCTCGCACTGCAAGCCCTCCAACAGTCCGGTCAGCGATGGTAATCAAAAAAGACTTGGAGCCGACGGCTGGCAGGCGGAAGACTCGCTCCACAGCTCTCTTAAACAATTCTGGGTCGCTCAGTTGGTCCCCAACGACCTTCTTCAGAAGCGCGACGGTGTTGAACTTGGGCCAACTAGGCTTTCGTGAGCTGACATCGCGTTCCAGCCTCCGACCTTTCGGGAAGAGAACATCCATGGGGAGATCAACTGGGTAAGGATAGTCCTTTGACCCTTTATCAGTGACGACGAGCTTGAGCTCTTTATCTGGTTCTTTCGAAACTGTTCCGACAAGCGAATAGCCACAACGCTCTCTTTGGCAGATATTGACGAAACGCTCCAAGCCGCTTCTGTTTACCAGCAACACGTATCGTTCTTGAGCTTCATTGCACCAGATCTGAAGAGGACTCATGCTGCTGTCGGCGCTCTCCACTTCACGGAGTTCGAACCGGCCACCGTAACCAGCATCTTTAACAAGTTCAGGTAGAGCATTAGACAGCCCCCCAGCTCCAACATCATGAATGAAAGCAATGGGACTTTCGTCGCCGAGTGCTACACATGAGTTGATAACCATTTGAGCCCGTCGCTCCATTTCTGGGTTACCCCGCTGGACTGAATCAAAGTCCAAGTCTGCATTTTCGCCCCCTGAGCTGCTCGAAGCTGCTCCTCCACCGAGACCGATGAGCATGGCTGGCCCGCCAAGTACTATCACGTGGGCCCCATTGTGCACATCTGTCTCGCGCTTAAGCGCATGGCCTGGCCGTACGGTACCGACGCCACCAGCAATCATGATGGGCTTATGGTAGC
This sequence comes from Monosporascus sp. MG133, assembly GCA_004155925.1. NCBI lineage: Eukaryota > Fungi > Ascomycota > Sordariomycetes > Xylariales > Monosporascus > Monosporascus sp. MG133. The sequence goes on from QJNX01000292.1 coordinate 42,763, forward strand.
CACGCCATTCTTCCGACTCTGTCGCGGTTGTGTCGTTACCCGAATCTTCAGGAATGAGAAGGGTTCTAAAACAGCCCGTGAGACAGGGACGTCCGAATTCATTGTTGTACCTGGCCGAGCCAATAGGTGCTTCAAGCATTATATCGAGAGATGAAGCATAATGGTGTGGTCGGCCGATATCGACTTCCCAAGGTGCAAGTGAGTCCGGGATACACAGGTCTGATACCCAGAACCCACAGAGTCCGGCCTTTGGACTTGATCCTCTTCCGACGGCTCCTCTATAGAGTAGCAGTCAGCAATTGCGTGATCCGGCAAGCTCACGGGAGACGGGGGGCTGTTGTCAAGTTACACCCGCAAACTACTGCCTTGGTTGGGGGCTCCGAGGCCATGGGGCACTTGAAGGAAGAAGGAGAGGACGCAGAATATTGCTTACTCGTCTCTTATTTCTCCGCCGCTGCCCGTGGCTGCGCCGGGAAAGGGGCTACAAATTCAGGTCAGCAAGTTGCTCTTCCCACGGAGAGACCCTTTTAGTCCCCATATAGTTGAGTAGTGTACTAACGCAATAGCCGTTGGGTGATTATGAGTTTCAACCTTCGCCAACACTTGGACGGGCTCGTTCGTCAACTTCCATGAACGAGTTAAATGATCGGGGGCCCAGAAAGTGGCGTTGAAGCCCTCCATGACGGCCGCGTTGTCACTGTACGCGGATACGGTGTGGTCCGGAGTCATTTTGTGAGTATTCCTGATCATCTCGAAAAGGCTTCTGTCCTTGGGTACGCCGTCTATCGTCCAGCGAGCGTTGAATTGCTTGTGGCGGCAGTGCTCCGAGTTGACCTGGGCAAACATGAAGAGTTCGACATCGTTGGGAGGTCGACCGAGCTCCCTGAACCTCTGCACTAGATACTCCATCTCGGACTGGTCCATGGCCAAGCCACACTTCTTGTTGTAGTCCTTGAGAGCTTGCAGCGGATCCTGGTTATTGGAGAATATGTCGACAACTTCCAAGGGGGCGGGCTCTCCTTGGGCGAACATGACAGCCAGATCAGGCGGATCCAGACTGAAATTCTCGGTCATGCGGTCGTACAGAACATAGCGGAAAGGGTGGCTTAGGTCATCGAAGGGCTCCTCGAATGCCAATGTGACGGCCCGGCCCCGTTCTATGCGGACGAGCTGGTCGGCAAACCCAACTACATGGGCAACGTTGGTAGCCTGGGATGACCAGGGGGAGATGTTTCGAGGTGCCACGTAGCACTTCCGAGCATGACCGCCATCTTCGTTAGAAGGCGAAGAACCATCATCCGGCAACGGAAGGAGCTGTTTCAACTTCTGCTGGGCAGCTGCGGCATCTCCCCTGACATGTGCATAGTAGACCCAGGAGCCAGAAATGGTGGAGACCCTGACAGGAGCTGACCTGTTAATCTGGTCCCTCAGCTTCTTCGCTTCAGGCGTGGTAAAGCAGGACTCGCCCGTGAGCGTGATGAACTCCATATCGACGGGTCGAGATGAAGATCGCGATGAACACAGGCCATGTATAGCCTGTGAGCTCTACTGGAAAGGAAGTGGTGTATGATTCACGCTGCGGTAAACTAATACGAAAAATTCCACATGGTGGGGTATACCTGCTCTTTTCTGGGCTCAACTCTAGAGTAGAGCTAGTTGGAGGGGCACGGAGGGGCACAGCTGCAAGCAGCCACAGGACGTCACATTGATGCCCCGCAGACCCTGTTTAGAGGCTAAGCCACACAAGCCCAACTCGAGTGATCTTAGCGGCTACTGTAGTGCTAAGCAATGCTATATTGGCCACTTAGTGCAGCTGACTAGCGTCTGGCGTTCTCCTTTTGCCATCATATCAAGTACATTCCTTACCCTTCATCTATTTATCTACCGACTGCTATGTTCGTCCTCCTGCTTGAACGTGTAGAGACAGTTGACTGAGGTCAACGCTTCGTTCGACTTATGCCGCACCGAAGTGCTACTGGTCGTCCATAGCGTCGTCTTCTACGGAGTGGTTCTGACACCAGAGAGATTCTGGAATCTGGCGACTCAGTACCGGCCCTCTCTTCAACTTGGCTTAAACTAAGAAGGTCTGCTGGTCTTGAACTTGGAGTTAGTTTTCTATTAGCCATATTAGGGGTGCCGAAACACCCGAAGTGGCAGAGGTGATCTTCAGTGATGTTAGGTCTTCTATGTTGTTCTGACCTCATGAAACCGTTACGGCAGACAGGCGCTATAGTCTTACCTATCCAGGTATAAATGACTACTGGGCTTAGGTGTTCGAATTCATACGAGACGAGTCCGATGCCTCCCCGTGATGATTACCTCGAAATGAACCCATATTGACTCAAGGGGCTGAAGATGAGTACAAGGAGACTGTCCGGAGACTACAGATATCGAAGCCTAATCCGCAATGGATAAATCCAACATATTGGCGTTAAGAAGTCTATCAGCCTAGAGAGTGTTCGTACCTTGATTTATGTGTTCCATGAGCCACGAAATGGCTCAATTAGCTTTAGGACTATCTAGGTATTTGCAATATGGGGGCGCTTGAGACCGACTCGCCACCATATCATAAACCCTCCAGCACCCCAAGCATATCTTGGTTGCTTGTTTGCTTGCCAGACAAGATAAATATCGCGACCAACACTCAAGAAGACCCGTATCCCTCCCTGCCACAGTATCCTTTAACTTTGGCCTATGCCGCCTTTTAACCTTCTGCCCGTTAGGAATCACCTAGCGAGAATCTTATATACCGAAACAGCCTCATACCTCCTAACAACTGGGTTCACAGGCCGCGTGGTGTAAGGCTGCACCCTTTCACAAATATTCCGTATTATCCTTACTCTTATCCTTACTCCTCTATCCCCCTGATGAAAGAGGGGCAGGTCCGATTCCTGTCGCGGCTGCTAAATAACTTTTTTGGTCCTGGGCGGATTATGCCCATGCATTACAGAAGGGTCGATATCGGCCTTGCTAGAAATATGAACTTAGAACTATAACTGGCAATCCTATAAACGCGTTCAAAACGAGCATCATAGCGAACAATACCTTTCTTGAAATCCTGACAATCAGTACGATGAAGGTGGTGACATTTACATAAGCCCGGTATGTATGCCCCTCACTAGTGACCGCAGCTGATTCAGCGTTACTCTCCGAGAACAATCTGATCCCTTACACATTCACAACATTGCACTTTTCGCTACCTGGGTACCAAACACATTCACCATGATACTTAATCGGGCTATAATATAGTTAAATCCAACATTAATAAGCTTTACAAAAATGAATGCGCATACCTACTTCTAAGTGTTAATGTCTGAGTCCTAGGTTATATGAATGCAGATAAGCTTAACCTATGCTTTTATTACACCTCAAATATACTCATTGTGCACGTTTTGGTACGCTCAAGCCATTACTGATGTCTTTCTATTTGTTCCATTCTTAAAGCAAATCTGTATCGCATGCCGATCTCTCTCCTGCATCTTAATGGCGACTGCCTCTTTCATAGACTGCAGCGGGCCCCGACAGAAAAATGGACCTTTACCAACATAACAGCTTGAATGTCGCCACACTTAGGAGTCAGTCGGACCTTTCCCGGCTACGCTCTTACCAGTATCACAACGGTCAACATCACCACGGTCACAACCATGGTCATGATCGCAAAGGTCACCTTCGGCGCTCCCAGAGCCTCGACTCAGCATCGCTGCAGCTCAAGCGGGACCACCAGATCCTCGAGGCCCTCCAAGACACATGGACAGCCTCCTCATACCACCTTAGCAGACACGCGCTGCACTGCACGAAGACACGGCAGCACACCGAGATCCGCGCCTTCGTCAATGCGATGCAGGCCTACGACCAGGTGCTGCAGGACCTCCGATTCGCATCCCCATGCACATTTCTCCCGGCCGCTGGTATGCAGCACCGTCACCAGGCCACAACAGCCCTACCCTCAACCCTCCTACCACACCATCATCCCATGGTAATCGCAAGCCTCCAGAGCGCGTTTGCAGCCCTCGCCCACGCGTCCTGGCGCATTGAGACGTACGTATCTCTCGGAGACGCAAGCGCGCGGTGCCTCGAGATAACGTCCATGTCCGACGAAGGGTCGTTCAGCGCGGAGCTGGGGCGGTGGGTAAACCACGTCCAGCGTGATGCCGAGGTGCGGTGCCAGCGGTTTGAGAGGGCGCACGTCGGCAGAGGTAGGATCTCCGGTCCGACGGGCGTGTTGGAGGGGGAGATTACCTTCTTGTCGGGTTTTCTTGCGGAGTTGGGTGGTGCTGATGACGAAATGGATGGTTATGGTGACCAGGGTGGGAAGGATAGCAAGCGGCCCAGTAGACGAGCGTGGGGGAACTTACACAAGGCAGAGAGGAAAGACACTACGAAGAAGAAGAAGAAGAGGAAGAAGACGACGAGGGCGACAACAAAGATGTCCGGCGCACTTCGGCAGTCCAAGGGAACATGGCGTACGCACCTCCGGCTGCCGTTTGAAAACGGCATGGTGCGCGCGGGCCCGGGATCCCCACTCCTACTCGACCTGGCGTACCAGTGCTTCAAGCTCCTGGACGCCCTGCACCCGGCGTCCACGCCGAAGACGGCACGCTGGATGCTCGACAAGGTCCTCGCCTGGAAGCCCGGGGAATCGAGCGGGCGGACTCTCTTACGGCATAAGGTAGAGACGACGGCTCTCTTGCGCAGCCGGGATCGTACGGGTGTCACAGAGCGTGATAGCGGTACCTAGGATATGCCGGTTCCGAATCACATTCTCCGAATCACCTATAAAGCACAGCCTCAACTTGGGCCAGTGCGGGTGTTGTAAAATACCTCTGTGTTGCCGGAGGGCCGAGGAATTCTGACTGAGCTTTTATACATGTCGGCACGTAGAATTTAGAGGCTGGTGGATGAAGTCCCATTGAAGAGACTCGGAGCTGCATCTCGACCTTCCAGCATTTAACGACCCCTGCTGCCAAGAAGAGCCGCGCATGCACTAAGCCAGCAAGCGGGATACTTGCAGTGGGTCTCCCCGCAAACTTGATATTGACCCATATCAGATCCCGCGCTCGTACATAGGCATCGGACAGTTCTGTATGCACTTAGGTAGGTAGACATTCTGGTATGTGCTTCATACTGCGTAAGGAATCATGTATCCTAATTCCACAGTGTAAGTACGGACAAGAATCAGAAGCAGAAACGCAAACGCGCAGTTGTATTTGATGACTGCCTGCTGACTATCTCGCAGCTGTCTATCACCTCTTTCGAAGCCAAAACGCCTTCATTGCCTAACGTCTAGCAGCATTACAAGAAGATGCCCACCCAAGCAGTCTTGTTCGTCACATCCGATTCGCACTCGTCGACCGCGCAGAGTATCTTTCCCTTGCTGGTCTTCAGATCGGGTCGGAAGCCTACATCGAACGGGTTCCTAGCCGATGGTTTACGGTTGTCATAGCACTTCTTGCAGTAGACCTGTAATTGTGTCAGAATATTAGATGTGAGCAGCTAAACGAGGAACCTGTGTCTAATCTCACATGTCCGCAAGCCTTAACGGCAAAGAAGTGATGTTCGGCCTTGTCTTTCTTAGTGCGCGCCCTCTTCGAGGGTGTAGGTACTGAAGATGCAGCACCTTCCTCTTCGCCTCCGTCGGGGTCGTAGGCAAGCTCCTGATCACAACTTGGGCAGATGGCAACCACGTCTTCGCCGGTATCTCTTGTGAAACCCTCTCTCGCAGCTCTCGGAGGCTCGTGGGCGGGCTTGGGCGAAGGAGCGGGATCTTGGTGTCCGCGAAATGCGTTATGTCCGTAGTCGAGCCGCATCCCAATGTTAATGGGCGGGAGCTGAGGACCCAGATTTCGTTCGCCGAGGAAAGCGATATCTTCCGGACCATGCCGGTTCGCCATGCCGTGGTTGTTGAGGAAGCTGAACATGGGAAGCGGAAGGTTATGTAAGAGACTCGCGATGCGCGTGAAATGAGGAGCCTCGCGTGGTACATCCTCTTGGAGTTCGTCTACGGGCTGTTGCGGACGGTGATGGTGATGATGGTGAGTATGGTGATGATGGTGGTGGTGTCTTGTCTGTCTCTCTCTCCGCTCACGGTTGTTATCCATATTGCGTCTAGGGTGAGGTCGAACTGGTTCGTCTTGGTCATCATCAGAGTCGGATATGAAAATGACCTGGGGTGGCCCTCCGATATAACTCCCGTCAGTGCGGGATAAACGAGGAGGACTGCGTTGTGAATTCATCCTGCGCGCATTTATCTGTGCAGGACGACCGGGGAAAGGTAAAGATGGATGCGGAGGTGATTCGTCATCTAGTGTTAGATCGATAATATCGGGCTCGGGTTGGCGGTGGCGTTGCCTGGATTGGCTTCTGTGGTCCCGATTGTTTCCAAGCGGGAAAACCTCCATGTCCACCAGCTCGTCCATCGCGGGCGAGCTGAGGCAGGAAATTGAAATTCGAATAACCTTATGTATTGATAAAGGAATACGGATGGATAAGCGTATGTTCACCGTACTCCTACCATACGACTCCTCGAAGATACAGTATGAAGGATGTCCGCGACGGAAGGATGCAAGTAGAGTGGTTGCAAGCACGCCAAGCAACCTACCCACTCGGCCGTGCTCAGGAAGGAACACCAACTTGTATGCACGCAAGAAACTCGCTGTCAGGGATCACCGTCGCTTCCTTTCTTTTTCCTTTTCTCTTTCTTTTTGCCGACAGACACGAGGAAAACAATTAGAGCACAGGAGCCCTCTCCAGTGGCGGGGCTAAGGGAGGGACACCGTTGACTTGGGTTATCCGGCCCTAGATCTGAGTGTTGGAGATGGATGACGACAGTGGGATCCAAGTCGCGTGGGTGCGTGTCGTCGGGGCTGTTGTATAACTGGAATACAAAAGAGAAGTCATCATAGGAAAAGAAAGAATTATGTTGGATATCGTTAAAACAAGGTTGACGCCTTTGAGAGCCAGGGTCCAGGTTCTCTTCATACGCAAGGCCGAGACCCGCCCCCTGCTTCGTCGGGGGTCCCTAGAATGCAAACGCTCAATGGCGACTGCCGCCACCACAAAATATTACTGATAACACGATAAGCGATGGATTGTTCCATGATGTAAAGGCTTGATTGGGCAGGTCTCCGCGGTATGTAGCAAGTTCCCTTAACTCCGATGACCTGGGTCTCTAACCCCAACCTAAACTTCACCTAGCATTTTATTTATTTATTTATATCGTGCCCAGGATGTCCGAAGGCTGCACAATATGCACTGAAGAACATTGAACGTGGAATCCGCCCATTCTGCTTGTTCACTTATCCTTCCCATAAGGCATAGGGCACAATAGATACAATGGTAGCCCCAGTCCTTATGGTGACAGCGCCCTCGCAGCTCCTAGTTACCACCATTAGAACAAGCAATTAGTCTCGGGTCCATAAGAATGGAATGATGACATTCACTATTGTACTGTACTCCCAGAATTATCTACTGCGAAAGCAACCAATGTCCCGAGCCATTGCTTTTATCAACCTTTATACATATGGTATCTTCTCTCGCCTCTGCTTTCATCGCCCTCCTCCACTTGTCTCTATTACTCTCTAGCCAACTATCCGGATGGTAAAATCTCTTGGCTTATTATGCCTTGGGAAATAGCACGCTAACGACGCCTTCCCTGTTGACCGCCAGGAGCTTGGACGCACCGTCCGACCACTTGACATCCACCACTGCCCCACTAACCCCGGCCCTGACTATCTCGGACCACGACTTGGCACCCTTGTTGTAGTGCTGCACCGTGACGCCGTCAGCGCCGGCCGTGGCTAAGAATTGCTGAGAGTAATCCCACGCGAGGCTCTGGACCGCACTGCCCACGTCCAGGACCTTGGCTCGCGCCTTATCGCCTTGCTTCCGGACGTCAAAAATCGTGACCGTTGTTTGACCCTTGGCCGTAGCCGCAAACCAGAAACCGTTCTCCGAGAATTCGATAGCTTGGACGGGGGCTCCGAGTTCGAATGAGACGGCCTCCTCGCCTGTGGTAGTCATGAACAGCTTGATCTCGCCAGAGCTTGTACCGACGGCGAAGATGTGACCATCCGGATGGAACGCGCAGGTCGTCAGGGCTGGGACTGTTTAGCATGTGATCAGGCAAAATCCGGGGTTGGCACCTACCAGAATTCGTAAATACACGCGTGACACGCTGTAAGTTGACCAGGTCGTAGAAGATAAAGCTCTTATCAGAGCCGACGGTCGCTAAGATCTCACTGCTCGGGTGCACGGATAGGCCAGTCACGGGTCCTGCGTGGTCTTGGAAGGACGCAACCTCACTGCCACTGTCGAAGATCTTAACTGACCCCTTGGCTGTTGCGAATATGACCTTGGAGCCGACCCATGTCGAGCCGGTTACGGGTTCGTCGATCTTTAGCGAGCGCTCCACTTTGTCAGACTCGATAGAGTAGATAGACACATCGCCTTCTAGGCCAGCAACCGCCGCATATCCCCCTCCGATCGTAAGTGACGTAGCCTGGGAGACTGGGAGAGGGTTGGAGGTCGCGACTTCGAAAGCCGAGATGTCTTCGGCGGTCGCCCATCCTTTGGGAACGGGTCGCTTCTTCCGGCTCTCTGACAGCCTGCATATGTGTTAGCTTGGGCTCCCAAAGTGATTTAGCATGATGACCCAACCCACTTTGCTTTTGTCTCATCCACCTTAGCTGCCAATTCTTCAGGGAGACCCTCGGCATCGACCGCCATGGCGTCACCACTGCTCGCGCCGGCCGCCGAGACAGTCACCTTGGACAGCGCATCTCTAGCCTCGTCTCGCTCCTTGGTAAGCCTAGCGATGACGCGGACTGCGGCATCGTGCTGGTACAGGGCGGTCGCGAGCTCTTCCCGTGTCCGCGTGAGCTGCTCCCTCAGATTGTATGTCTCTAGCGCAAGCGCATCCCATTCATTTTGGAAGGTGGTCAGAAGGGCGGGTATGGAGGTGAGGGTAGGCGGCCGGGGTCGGACGATGCGGGAAGATTTGACAACGATTAGGTCTTCGGGGGATAAGTCTTCGCCGGTAACCGGGTCTTTGCCGTTCTCCTCGACGTACTTCTCGATTAGACGCTTCTCAAATACGGCGCCTGATAACTCATTCGTCAGCTACATAAAGCAGCGAAGCATAGCAGACTGTTTGGAGCATACCAGACACTTTAGACACCACAGGCTCCTGGGGAGGCTCGCCAGAAACTAGGTAGCGACGCGTTAGAATCAAGATCGGCCAGTAAGCAACGAATACATCGGCAGCGCATGGCAATACTTACTTGCGCAAAGCATATCGAAGGATTCTTTTGCAATACGTGTATATGGTCGATATGTTACACACTCCTAGAACAAATTAAACTAGAGACAGATATAGAGAATCCCAGATGGTAGTGGTTGCTCCAGCGCGATGTGCTTCAAGGTTGGAATTGAAATTTTTGAAAGGTTGACAAGCTCCCAGCCTCGTGGAGCATAAGTGCAGCAAGCAGCAGTTGACCAGAATTCCCAATCCAATGCAACGTCGGAAGTGATACAAGTCGCGCTTGGGCTGCAGCATCGATGGATGACCCACATCGGCATTCGGCTATTTCATTTTCCGACGAAAGGTAGTGGGGTGAATCCTGTCCGGTTCTAGCCCAAAGAATATTAGTCTTTATGTACCAGAGCTAGCGATACTACATAGTACTATGTAGACCAGACAGAACCCCAATGCGAACCCCCCACCAACAAAAGCTCCATCTCCGTTCCATCTTCTTCTTCGGCAAACCAGCGATGTGAGGCCAGCGGGGTGTCCCAGCTACATATTTGTAGCTGAGCGGCTCAAATTGAACGGCTTCAGATGCTACCAATGGTGGTGATTCCCTAGTCTAGAGTAGGCAAACTTATCACACACTCTCTTAAATTGGTGTCTTGCAGTAACAAAACAAAATGGCATCCCCGAGCCTCCCGCCCGTGACCTCACTCCCTACAGCCTCCGACGACGCCCTCAAATCCGTCCTCGACACGCTCTTCGAGCCTTCGTCCGACCTTCATGCCGTTGCAATCCCGTCAATCCGGGATCAATTATCGAAACACGGCAGCGACACCCCCTTCACCTACACCGCACTGATCCAACACGTTGGATCCCTCCTCTCGTCTCTCGCCTCCACCACCCCAGAACCCTCCTCTACCTCCACCTCGTCTACTCCTTCCCGCGCAACCCTCCACGCGATCCTAGGCTCGCACCCCCGACTCGGTGCAAAGAAAGTCGAGAGCGCGCAGAGCCGGGCGGAGCAGGCGCAGCTGAACGCGGGCGCAAAGGAAGAGGCGGCCCAGCTGGCGGCCCTGAATGCCGAGTACGAGGCTCGGTTCCCGGGGCTGCGGTACGTGGTATTCGTGAACGGGCGCGGGCGGCCGGTTATCATGCGGGACATGCAGGAGCGCATCGCGCGGGGCGATATCCGCGCCGAGGAGCGGGAGGCCATCCGCGCTATGGTGGATATCGCCCTCGATAGGGCGAGGAAGCTTGGTGCTGTGGACGATGAAGGGTGAAAGAGCGGGTGAGTAGGTGTGAGTAATACCCTAGGTGCTGAGGAGGCATTCGTGGATTGCACAAGCATTCAACTCGATATGCCGTGCCTGATCAGCACCCTGGGCTCGTCTATGTGGACGGCCAGCTGCGGATTGGTAATTCTGTTGCAAGAGCCTTGCCCGGCATCCTTATGGCGGGTTGCGCGACCAACCTCATACGCGCTGTCTGGAATGAAGCGCTTCGTCGTATATAACAATACCGAGCAAAGAGACGAAGGCTTATTTGCATTTACCGTTCCCAATCCCAACAGTCGGCATAAAATAAACCATCCTGCGAGAATGACAGTAACGCATATACCAATCGATTTTCCGTAAATAACCCCATCAATTCCGCTCGCTTGCTAAAGCCAGCCAGATACCTCTTTGATACTCCCTCCCAGATCCCATTTCGATACGTTCCCAATATCCCGTTCCCAACCCTTTCCCATCCTATCCTGGCCTAAATAACCCAAGGGATACCATCCAGCTCATCAAGATACTCTTCGTAGAACTGCCCCCCTTGCTCTTCTCCTCCCCCGCGCCCGTGCCCCTCCCTGTGCCTACTACTACTGCCTCCTCCCTCAGAACATCCCCTGGCACGGTGGTCCTCGGAAGAGGATGACGATGACCCGCCGCCGCCGAACAGGACCCCGAAGTCCGCGTACACGTCGTCCATGTCGTCGTCCGAGAGCTCCGCGTACCGCCCGTCAAGGTCCGAGCACGGGAACGCGCCCTCGTCCTCGTCGCCGTCGTCGCCGGGCACTGGCGAACATATGCTGCTTTTGGGCGCTACCGCTCGTTCGTGCTCCTCCACCCCCGGGCTCGGCGAGTATGCGGGCGCGGGCGGTTGACGGAGGGGTTGCGTCGCCTCCCCTTTCTTCTCAACCCACGCGCCAGACACACCATACACAGGGCCAGGAGGCGACGGCGACAACAACGACGGCGCCGTCGGAAAGGCGGTGGTATGTGGCTTCCACGCGTTCGGCGTCCCGGGGCCTGTACCGCCGGGACGGCCGGGAAACCGCGCGGCAGTGGCGCTGGTCTCGGGCGCCGTGACGACGAGCAGACCGTGGTCGAGGGCGAGGGCGTTCTGGCGCGCGGCGAGCCCCGCCATGTGGGCGTGGCCGCGCTGCACGGCGGCCTGGCGCACGCTGATGCGTACGCGGTTGAGGATGGCCGCCTTGCGCACGAGCGCCGTCTGGTGGCCCGCCTTCTTCACCTTGGCCGCGTTCAGCCGCCGCAGGAACTGCGTCAGCGCCGACTCGCTGCTGCTCTCGCGGTTCAGGATGTGCGTCGCCGGCAGCGAGTACGGCTGCGACAGCCGGCTCGTGATCAGGTGCAGCCGCAGCCGCCGCTTCTTGCACGGCAGCGACCCCGTCCCCGGCCCGTCGACGTCGTGCACCGCGCGCCGGCGCTTGGGCGGCCGCAGCGGCGGTCGCACCCGGAGGGCGAGCTCGGTGCAGGCGACGCGGTCCGCGTGGATCGGTGCGCCCGTGAAGGGATAGGCGGACAGCGATCCATTTCCTACGGCCTTCTTGCAGTCGCTCGTGGGCTTCAAGTGCTGCTGTACACCGTCACCCGTCCCGCCACCACTACCACCGGTATCTCGATGAAGAGACCAGCGCCGAGACGAGGCGGCGGTGCTTGCGGTCTGCTGATCATGATGGAAAGGTACGGCTACCGGCGCCCTCCTGGTTTCCTTCGTCAGCGCTGCCGTCGCTTTAAATGCTGCCGTGGGCGGCGTCGGGCAAGTCTGCGATTCGCGCCTAGACCGGGCCTTTTTTAAGGGCCGCGCAAGGCTCAGTGGAGACGTCAGAGCAGGGGAGAGACTGATGCCATCGTCCAAAGCCATCCCAGGTTCGATTGGGGAATCGTTTAATAAACCAGGTGGGAGGCATGCAGGCCATGATCTGAAGCGTCTCAGCAAAGGGTAGCGGGGACTCAAGTCTGTACCCATCTATCGATCGCGGGTGAACTCCAACTGGGGTAGCAAAGAACACACTGCGGTTGAATCCAAGAGCGGAGTCTCTCGAGTTGGTCCTTGTGACGTTCTTTCTTGGCCTCACTAAGATCTTCCGCTAAGCTAGACTGAAAGCCAAAAAAGACTAGATGTGGGATTGGGGAAAGGAGGAATTAGGAGCGGAAATAGCGGCTCAGGTCGGGAAATGTGACATGATCGCGTCCTTGGTCCGAATAACGTCAAAATCGCGAGTGGTGCTTGAAACGTCTATTTTGGAGTACCACGTACTACCCCTAGTTGATGTAATGCGTCTCCCTGTCGTGGGCCCAGAAAAGCAATCACAACTAGCTGTCAACTTGGTGTTTACTCTCCTATAAGTGTAGAAAGCAACGTCGCATGGAGAACAGGGCGAAGAAACAATTAGACAGAGAAGCACACTGACTAAACCGACCGTAATTTACGTATGGGAGGATGAAGAAGAGATGTCTGCTTCTGGGTCAGGTGGAGATAAGTAGGCTGGATGAATGGATATCAACCCAAGAATCTGGTACTGTGGGGTGATCAAGGCGGATACCAAGGTAGAGGGAGGTTGTCAAGGTGTGACCTTAGGACCTTTATGGATTTCCGATTTCTATCTCTAGTGCAAGTGTCTCAACCAGTCTACTTCGTACATTCTGAAGGGACCTTGGCAACAGGGTCCCAAGGGCCCCAAGGATCGACAACATTCACTAAAATATAACTGCAGGGATTCGCATACCACCGTCCCACAATTTGGAAGTGCCGGCTGTGGTTAGAGATGACCTCTCAGATTTCACTGCAAACTAGAAGTAACTGAATTTATTCGGGTCTGGACTAGGAAGTCCGGCCAGTTTGAAGTTGGTGCTTGAAATAACAATGGGGTAAGTTTGAGAACCAATTCCGCTAATAAGAAGCGGATGACGATATATTGCAGCTAATAACCTTGTCGTTTGCCTGTCAAATCGGGGCAGCACGTTTCGGCGATCATTCGGGATGTACGATAAAGACGACCGATCTAAGCCGCCTCATCTGTCCAGAAAACAGATGGGAGGAGGATTTCGGGTCGCATGGGGGCGTGAGGCGAACGAGGTGGGTGGCCCTAAGAGACGTGGTGAAGTGGCAGCTGACTCGAAAGGTTTGACAACTAGGGGTAACCGACCTATAGGACAACGATTTCACTCGGCAATTTATGCTTTGAACTGTTGGGCAGAAATCTGCAGAGACTCGCAAACAGTATTGTTTGGCTCACAACGACGTTCTCGAAGCTTTTCGACTGTGGAGTGGTGAGTTTTGTAATGACTAACGGCAGGGGAAGGTATTGGTGGGTTATGTGGTGGCATGTCCTTCTCATCGGTTCATTGGCTCATTAACTCATTAATCCTTTGCAAGACATCTACGCCAAGTAACTGAGGGCTTGGATGAGTTCCGACAGCCCATTGGGGGGTTCTCACCGTATTCGTCTGTATGTAGGCAGGATCATGCGAAATGCTTGACGGGAATAAGAGGATCCGACTGCTTCGTACAAAAAGCCTAGGAAGTTACACCCGAGAACTTGTCCTCGGTTTGTTGTCACATATCAGATCGACTAGAGAATTTCGTTGTCGAAGGCAGAGCTTCGCATGTTCTTTGCGAGAGAATGCGCTGTGGGTCATTTCCGAGGAGTGAAGTCGGCTCACAGCGTAAATACCTTTACATAAGGTGGTGTTGAACTTGGCAGATCTCTAGCGACATGGTGGCAAGCAAATAAATTTCCTTTTATAGATTTCAAGATTGATAAAGATTCCCCTGTCACCCTGTGCTTGCGGTGAATGTGCTTCTGAAACTGCGTAAGCTCGAGCTTATAAACCCCTGCTTGCTATGTATTCTCCGTACCATAGAAAATGACGTGCGGTAGGTATCCACCCACTTAAACGCATCCCCGGTTCCCCATACCCATATGTACCCCAGAGTCTCTTGCTCTTGCTCCACGTTTTCCATACAAACGTAACTCTGGGTGCACTGGTGATGGATAGGGCTCATCCGGCAATGCGACAAGCCCTCCGGACTATAAAGCGGCTAGCTTGCAGGCCTCCATGCTGCTGGTTTCCCCGAAAAGATCCTGTTAACGTACAGTAGGATCCCACCAGAATCAACGGGTAGTACCAAGCAAGGAACACGACCTCCAACACCCCCCACCAAGGCGGGGCAGACCCCAGCAGCTGTTCTCTCAGCCTTCAGGAGGGGGCGTCAATCCGTATCTCTGCGGCCTCCCTGAGGGCACGTATATCATTTCAAGAGAACCCAGCCAGGACCCCTCCCGACAGTGTAATACGTATACACGAAGGGAAACTTCCGTGAAACTTTGTGTGAGGTTGCACAGCCTTCGAAGTGTTTTGCGCGGCCGAATAAGGAGTGACAAAACATCCGTGGAAATCATGCGATTACGGAGTCCCGCGGCCAGCAGACGCGTTGTCACATAATCCGCCGCTGGTATTGGTACCTAGGGCTGCAGAACGGATACTTGGAGGCGGCTAAGTGCAGCTGGCTCAACCCCTTATTCGAACTCTCCCTCCATGACTCCTATGCAGAGTGGCGCAGGTACTTAGTAACGCTACCTAACAACACCTACTCGATCAAACATTATTGAGTCAGGCTTTGCTCGTTGAGATCGAACTATTTGTGAGGAGATTGTCCTTTCGTGTTACAGCCTTCAAGTCTACGGAACCGAAAGCGTTTCAGGGAGTCCTTCGTCTGCTTCTTCGACAGATACAAGTACTTGATTACATGAAATTTCCAGTTAGGCCGAGGGACGGGAATCGCTTCGGCTGCACATCCCTTTCCGCCACATGCTTTGTATTGGTCGGTCCAGTGCTGATCCAAAAACTCTAGAATCTCGGCTTGGCATTCGGTGTACGAAGAGGGTAAGTTAATTATTCCTACTCGGAAGCCAAGACGGTCTAGGAGTGACTGCTCAGCTTTCTCAATGGCTAGAGTTGTGCAATACCCGGGTACGGTTACCGTCTACGGTAGGCGACAGGGATCACTGCAACAAAACCAAAAATCATGAATAAGTATATGCCGGGGTAAATTAACCGCGTTTTATCGTCGACCTAATTAACCTAACCTGGCTGACTAACCTCACTGACCTAACCTAGTTGACCTTGTCGTCGACCTGACTAACCTGCCCTAGCTGACTTTTATCCCTTCTAATTTGTATGGCGCGTACGAGACCTGGCAATCCCCTAGAACCTTGGAACCTTACCTAGCTCCTAACCTGACGTTATCGCCGAGCTGAACTGACTGTTTTGATTTGACTGGCCTGACCCAATTAACTTGATTTGACTGATTTAACTCAACTGACCTAGCTAACCATCGACATGGCTAGCCATTTATTTAGTTATTTTAATTAACCTACAAACCTTTAAAGTTTTAAGATGTAGAAATTGTTTAAAAGGTTTCCTATATTGGCTTATATATATGCTACATATCAATTATATCCAGTATCCATCATAATTATAAAGTGGGGTAGCCATATTTCAAAAATTTGGGTTCTGTCGCCGTGATCCCTGTCGCTGCCCGTAACCGTCTCTCCACAGCGCAACAGCACGGGTCCTAGACTGGGCTAAATACGATTTACGAAGTACCTACTCAAGCGATCACCGGCTTCCGTCGTGATCCTCTCAGTCGCGGATACGGAAGTGCCAATGAAAGCTATTTCCGTTACACAGAAAGGTAATTCCTGTGATATTACGTACTCAACTCCCCTGCTCGCAAGGTTCGCGTTATACATTAGCAGCTGGGCCCACTAAACCACCTCATTGCAGGACGACTGAAGTACCATCAAACCTGTCGGGTTCGGTCCCCATCAGCGACGGCCGTAATATAAAGGAGCCCCGTCCACTGCTGCTTCCGCCAAGCAGAAGGTCAAGGATGGTATGACCGCCCCTTCGCGGAGCGCCGCGATGGCCTGACCCCTTGTCTCTCGCCATCGTCAAACAAAATACGGGTACAGAGACGTTCGAGCGTTTGTCGAGCGTGTATACATCTAATAAGATATATTTCTGATGGGTCATCAGCCATAAGCCACGTATAATTGGTTGTTTCATTATCCCCTGATGGTAGTCGACTTCGCCAAGGGCTTGTCAATGTCGATCAGGCTTACCAATGTTGATATTTCCTGGACACAGTTGTCAGACACCGACGACTCCGAACTGATCTTAGCCATGGTTTGCAGAAGGAGACATAATCACTCCGCAATATACTTCCTTGTTTCCCCCCTTGTTCCCCACCAGCCGTCAGCTCTAAATCCGCAGTATCATATGCGTGTGAAACGTTGCGTTATTCCTTCACATCCCTTTTGCTAAGGTTCCGGATATGCTCGAATTCACGACTCTCGGCCAAAACGCCTCTCATATTCCGTTGAGTCGTATCGATCGTTCTGATCTACCTGGCCACTTTTGACCTGGAAATTAGCATCGGCCTCTGTCCAGCCACACATGATACTTCTTCTCGAGAGAGGCAAGCTCTTGTATATAGGCACTTCGGTCATCTCCTAAGGTTGTGTGCCATGACCTCTCCGTATGAAGCCCTCAGCCTGTTCAGTCCCTTTCGGGCTATTTGGCAATCCTGCGGCGGAATACGGCCAATACTAACATAGCCGCTTCCGTCCTGTGGCAGATTTTGCCTCTTTTCCGGGGGGTTATGATATTGCCATGTTGTAAGATGATGTCGCAAAGATTCCATTGGGATGTTCGTTTGCAAACCCTTGAAACGATGGCAGTCACCAGTATACAACGGCGTACGATGCCGGCATTGAGCTCTGCCGCACAAACAAAAAATGCCATCAGACGCTATCTTTGATGGCCACCCAGATACTGCTACACCTACCCTACTATAAAGTGTTAAAAGGTATAGTACGTAGGATCATGGACTCCGATTCGTTTTGCGCGATATACCGCGGTTGCAATAGAACGTATACTTGCTCTCAACGGGAAATACTCACCGGGGAATAGAGACATACAAGAAGTCTCCACCTACAGGAGGCCTGTGAGGCAGGCGAAACCACACCTACTTCTGTTCCAGCTGAAGCTGGAGTCTAAAGACGAAACCTAGTAGGGCTGCGAGGACGTAGAAATCGGTAACGGTATTGAAGATGCCACAAAGCAGACAGCGCAAGTTCCGCAAATCTCGAACTTCAGCATTCCAAGTCCCTTATGCTTGAGTTGTCGGGGCGCACTGTCGTAGATAATTATACGATCGTCGCATAGGAAAGCAGGAACACCGCGGTTCCCGTACATACCATGGTATCGCGAGCTTGACGAGGCGGGAAGTGCGAATATAGAGAGGTTCAGGGCCGTTGCTTTGATGAATAGGGCGCCCATCGCGTATAGCAACATTACTATGACAGAGCACCGCATAAAGGGCTGTTTCTTTTGCTACCGGGGCTAACGACGGGAGATCATAAGAACGGGATATAACCCTTGTGGCACCGTCCATGGCTTAACTATAATATGAAGTGCATATGAGCCGCGAGTAATGATATCCATGAAAATAGAAGATGTCTAACGTTTCACGTGGTGATATCAGGACATGAACATAGAATTTAGTTCTTCGAGATCATAAAGTGCGGTGAGAAGTGGGTCAGGGCAAGGACATAAGTTTCTTACACAGTATGTTTTCTGTGAAGTTCCAATAAACTCTTCGGCGAAGGGCATCATAATGGAGGATGATTTTCACTGGATTTAAGAGGAGAAGACTTAGCATAAGCTGACACCTTGTCTCTCGAGGCCGAACCATTCTCTCCCCTGAATAGCCAACAAGGATACAGGGAAATTGATAGCAGTTAGAAGTTGCCCGGAGACCAGGGACATTGCGCCCGCCCAACAATAATATTTTACCTGTATCTGTTGGAAGTTACTTGAGATTTAACTAAACACAACACCCAAAGTCCGACAATAGCAGTTTGCGTCTGCTATACTTAATGATTGCTTTCCTGGCTAGCCTAACTTCCTGTGCGGCTTAAAGTCGTCTGAACTAGGACGATAGAGGACTAACTAATAGTTTGTTACATGGCTTCGGGAGAATGCTATGCCCAGCTTATATCACAGTAGTAATTATAGCTCCTATATACGGCAAGGTGGGCCAAGGTAACCAAATTTGCATGGTCTGCTCGACTTGTCGCCCGCCATATTCAGAAATCGGAATCGCAACGGTAGCCATATCATTCTCTTCGCTAAACCACGGGACGATACATTTGCAATAGTTTGGGACTTTTCATCGTCTTCACGCATTACCTTTTTGATACTCCATTACGGGGAAGGGGGGACGCGTCTTAATTTGGCGCTGTTCTACATGGGCATGAAGCATGCTCAAAAAAAGATACCATTCAGCGTCTCTGATCAGGCAGTTCAGGTAGAAGAACTAGCCCCGCCAGCTCCAGGTACGGTTTGGCCTGCTAAGGCTCCAGTTCGTAGGCTTGCGGCGAACCGATTTGCGTCGCTATATATAGAGTTTGCGTGTGTTATTTCGTGCGTAAATTATGTTAAAGCCGCTTTATCAATTCATCAGGATTTCAACCATCTAGCCACGCAAACCACCGTCTTTTATCTCCTATCTCCTATTGAAGTGCGTTATGCAAGGTTGATCTAGGTTCAAGCCTTATTTTCCAGGCTGAGCCAAATACACAGAAAATCATTACACATATAATCCATACGATAGATATTATACCCAGTATCTTCGAACACGATGACTGATTAATGGTTTTCACGGTTAAGATAGATTGTATACCTCAGTCCCATAGAACCTCACTCTGAAGCAGAACCTCACTCTGAAGCAGAATGCGTGGTTGCCGATAAGCTTCGACTTTGATGAACCTTATGCCAGCTGGCTCCACGGTTCCGCATGGATTGAAGTGTGTTATAATAGATTTTTATAATTAGACCGGGTTAATCGCAAGATAATCTGCTCTCTAAATTATACGTATAGACCAATTCCTATCTTATGATAACCTCTCTTATGACTTTCTAGGAAGCCTTTCGGTCAGGGTCCTCGAAATAAAACACCTGGCCGCACTGCCTAATTACGATGACCACTGGCAATATTAACTTCCTAGGAACACTTTCAGACAAGGTCTTCAATATCTAACCGGAATAGTCACGTCTTACAACCAGCATCACGAGTACATTACAAGCTTCCGAAATAGCTATAGCATCGACAACGATGCCAGCAGTCCACAGATAGGCGGGACACGTTACGTACATGAACCCTTGCAGTTTGGCCAGCCGGAAGGGATTAAATGAGGAAGCCATCATCTAAGCCGAGTGCATCTTCCAAACCGTGCTGCGTGGAGTTCGAGAGCGCCGGGACGCAGGATAATACTTAACGGTCTCTATTGATAAGCACGATTTCCTTCTTAATTACATCTCGATTTCCACGTTATATTGTCTGTATTATGAAATGAATCATAACATTATGCGAAGCTGGGGTCATACCAGCCATATATCTTTACATTCTTCCGGGTTGAATGCTTCACCGTTCATAACTCCATGTACATAGCAGTCCCCAATAAACTCGTATCCATCATCACAAGGCCGTACTACAGCCGGCGTGCTCATACCTTTCAAGAGTACTACCTGGTCCCCAACCCGAGTAAGGGATGGCGCTAGACCGAGATAGTCATTACTTGTCCGCATCATACGACGATACGAGATTGACCTCCTGACTTTAAACTGGAAATCATTCTCGGTACCGGCGTTGATCATACGGCGTATGAAGACGCTTTTCCCAGTCCGTTTCGCAATAGCGTCCATCATTTTGAAAACCACCAGTGGCAGGAGATGCATCCTACTTGCCCATAAATACCACCGAAACATTTTCCATATTGTCTTCGCCTGCTTCTTGGATTCCTCGAAGTCCGACCTAGGACAACCAGCAAGGAGGATCTGCCAGCAGACGTCGAAGAGCGTTTCGCCTGTGCGGTAAGGTGCCTCCCAGCTGGTGGCGTTGCCAAGGCAAATCCTATACCATTCCTGGCCTACTCGGAATTCAGCTCGGAGCTGTTTAAAAAATGAATTCAGATCCATTTCCTTCGGACGATATGGGTGCCTGACATCACCGAGAGCCGTGATGTCGTCCAAGAACTGGGCCTCGACTCCGAGCATCGCATCGTCTGCCGAAAACGCTGGCTTCCATGTGCTTTGGCCAGTAGCACTATACTCCGTATCATTGGTCAATTGAGTGCGAAGAGCCAGAGGAAAAGCAGCATCAAGCGCACTCCAATCTGGCACCCAGCTGGGGTTGGTTCTCTGGTCCTGCTCAAAGGGGCTGCTAGGCACTGTGATAACGTCCAACTTGCAATGTTGACGCAGGTGGGCTTGCGTGAGCAGCCTGTGTAGGTCTGGGACCCCAAGTTTGTAGTCTGCCTGTACCAAATTATCGTTACAGAGCCCTAGCAGAGCATATATCTTATCCCGCGGGTCTGTGGCTAGTGATGCACGATGCCGCAGGAGCACTTGCAACAGAGACGTTTCGCTTCCTTGACTGATGGCTTTGCGTTCGAAAACGATGCCCTCCACGATATCCATCACAATTTGGTTGTTCACTCCCAGCGTATTGATTCCGTTCTCGAGTTCCAGGATGAAACAGAATTCCTCCCATGGTAGTGATTGATTTCCACAATGAATCGTGGCTTCCCTAGCCATGGCAACTTCCTGCACGACCCAGATTCGTCGAAACCATGGCCTTCCCAGTAAGGAAGACAAGGCCAGCACATGGTCATCTCCGAATCCTATAGACTTTTGCTTGGATATGCGATTCTTTGGCAGTGTTTTGCTGTCTGACTCGGTCATCTTTTGCGCGAGTTTGATAAATGGCTTGAGGGCGTTCCCTTCTTCGTCTTCACCTAGCCAAATCAGGACCTTACGTGCTTGGCGATATACATCTCGCATCATATTGACTTGAACACTTTTCTCGTCAGAATCTGACTGATTTATGCATATTGCGTCTGCCCATAGTATCTTTGTTTCTTCAGCGTGGCGAAACTGTCTTAGGGCGGAACTGAGGCTCTGGTTCAAGGGCAGGTAGGTGTTTCCATTGCAAATTATCCTGTCAGTAGCTCGATCTGGTCCCCAACAATACGATAAAGCCTCGTAATCCGGGTTGTTCTCGAGGAAATTGGTTTCGATAGTACACCTCAAATGGTCATCTCGCTTGCCAGGAAGGAGCGACAAAAGTCTGAACGCCTGGCGCTGATCTCCAGGACCAAGATCATTGTAAACATATCGCTCTATGTGAGAAAGACTCGATGTATGATTGTGATATCTGGAGAGTGCAAATTAAGAAGAACATAACCTCGTCCGCGGTATTGGAATGCATGTCTACAGAAGAAAGCAACATTGGTCGAGAAAGGGAATTGGAATGTTGAAGTAACCTCGACGAGAGACAGCCTCGTCTTCTAAGCAAGAATTCCAGGGCCACTTATGCAGATGCAGCATTGGGGGCGGCGTTTCGTGGATTGAGGCTGCTGGATTCGGCTGGCTAAGAGACGCTGAGGTCCTCAAGCCATGGATGCAGTGATGAAATGGCACACTGCAGGCAGACGAAAAATTCGCACATTTTCCGGGATGACCCAAGTTACGTTTGTACTTGGCACAGCCTCCTTTATATGGTACTGTATAGTTAGACATTGGCACGAGCGGCACCGCTGTCCAGAATTCCAGCATCAGATTGTCTCGTCAAAACGCCCTTCAAAGGCAAAGAGAGGCACCGGGCGCGATTGATTGGGAATGCAAGGACTGTGTAAATTTCGATCAGAGTCATGTCAGCAGCCAACGAAAAGGTTTTCTAATCTGAGGCCGCACAGGGGAGGCCTAACCACCACCGGTAGATTCTTAAGAGTGTGATCGACAACTTCTTAATGGCCTAATGGCCTACCGCCATGCTACTTTGTACGGGCCATGGATAGTTGGTCAATAAGCTCGAAGTCACTTAATGGCGCCTCCTAAGCGACTGTTCATGATAGTCGTTTAGGAGGCGCCATCAATTCGTCCTATGTGGTCGCCATGGATCCACTATTTACCTTTTCGGGGCGAATAGTCAAGCCTTGGCGGCGATCCACCAAAAAGTTACATCGCATGCCGACCCATTCTTTTCACGGGGCAACGGCTAAGGATGCGTTGTCGATCACAGCCTAACTTTAATTGGATGAACTGCTGCTGAAAGGCTCGCGGGGGTTTCCTCTTGGGTATTACAGTAATATAGGAGGTTGTTTGCAGCCTGATTGATAAGAATAGACCGCAACCCTGCCTTTCCCCGATTCTCCCATTCTTAATTAATTGGCGATCTCAACGAAATTCATCCACGCCTCTTCAGCGTTGACCATGTTACCGACTATCTCCTTCCCACAAGCTTCACTGGCATTAACAGTGGTAGCAAGCACTGTCGGAAGCTTCGTTGCTCTGTCCCCTCCCAACCAGAATACCAACCCAGCCCCAATAACTGGCGATTCTATACGTCGGCTCGACTTCACAGGCCTCCGATTTAGAATCGTCACTTTCACATCACTGGGCTTGTTGGCCTTACAGACATCCAGTCTTGCATTACTACACCCACAAATCCCCGCCACTATTTTACGGCATGGCGCACAAAATGGATTGAATACTCAACTTATCACTTGGTCACCTGCAACCACTATCCCATTAGCTTTAATAGTCCTTGTCGGAATCCCGCTTCGCCTTGTTTCATATGCCTCACTTGGCAAAAACTTTACCTTCACTATCGCTAAGCCTGATGCTTTAAAGACCGACGGCATATATCGCTATATTCAGCACCCTAGCTATACCGGACTTATGATTATTGCAACTTGTAGCGGTGCGTTATTAGCAAGGATTGACGGTGCTCTTAGCTGCTGGATTCCGCCGCGATGGTACTCTACTTTCCAGATTCTGCAGCTCGTTTTAGGCCCTATCGGGATCTCCGTCTTTATGTTTGGTGTATGGACGCGCGTGAGACAGGAGGAACGAATGCTGAGGGCCGAATTTGGGGTTGATTGGGAAACGTGGCATGCCAGAACTGCGCGATTTATTCCTTGGGTCTTCTAATGCACAGCCATTGTAAGGATACTCTGTTGCATATCTTAGCACACCGGTTCGGCAGGGCTGAGGGCCACAGCTTCTTTAAGATGCGCTGTCCGGTATCGTTGAATTATCAGCCCTGTTAGGATTAATCGACACCGGTGATTCAAAGGTTGTCCAGGCGCGTAATGTCCCGATTCAGGGCTGCAAGTGCGAGCCAACATATGTGAACTACCTTTCCTCCATTCCTTACGCGAAACCACCCGTCGGAGAGTTGCGATATGTGGCCCCTGAACCGCCTTCGGCTTCCTGCCGCGGTGCAATCAACGCCACGAACCCAACACCATCATGTATTCAATTTGGGACACAGTTCGCGGAGACGGAGTCACAAAGTGAGGGTTGGTAAGCAGCGCCCATTTGTTCGGCCCCCTAAAGGGTACTTACTCATTCATACACATAGCCTATACTTGAACGTCTGGACTCCAGCTTCTGCTATCCCAGAATCGAATCTCCTGGTCAATGTTTGGCTACACGGCGGAAGCAATGAGGGCGGTGGAGTGTCGAACCCGACCTATAATGGTTGCCTTTCCGCGCTGGACTCCGTCGTCGTTTCGATCAACTACCGCCTAGGTCCCCTAGACTTCCTAGCGTTGTCAGACTTAGGACTGACAGGCAATAATGGAATTATGAACCCGAAGCGCGGGTTGAGTGCATACAGGAAAATATAAGGAATTTCGGAGGCGATCGGTTGGTTTCCCTGCTGCCGAAGTCAACCGATACGTGCTTCAAGGCGAAAGTACTCTTATTTGGGGAGTCTGCCAGGGCTGTCCACGGCTTCATCCTCGCTAGACTACCGGAGGCGACGGCTTTAATGAGAGCGGCCCTAGAGTCGGGTGGTGGGAGAGACCCTGCGACAGTGGTCGGCGTACAATATTCCAGAGAAGGTTCCTTGACAAGCTGAACTATAGCAAACCAGATGTAAGGGCTTCATTCCCATTTATTCCACGTATCCAAGACCCATTTCAATAAGTATGCACAATATGGTTGGAATGTCTCCAAGCTGCGTCGCCAACAAAGCTCCAGGCTGCCTTTCAGACCATGCCATCTGAGCACGTTATTGGCGTTGATTCAGCCCCAATTGCAATGGCTCAAGAAGCACATGGGATCCACCAGTTGATGAGGTCGTCATCCCCAAGCAGCCATCTGCTGTGGGAATGTAAGTTCCCTCGGTAATAGGCTCTACCTCGGACGAAGGCGCCCTCTTTGTCCTAAGCACATACGACAAAGCGGCGTCGACCCTTACACAGTCGGATTACGATGATTTTCTAGCATTCAACTTCGGACCACTTGCCTCCTATGTTAATGAGACCTTTTCCCTCGACACTATGTTCAACGGATCGGTCGCCGCCGCTCTAGTATATGTCATCACGGACGTGTCTTACATGTGTCCTGGGCACCGCGCACTTCTTCGTGCGAAAGAAAAGGATATTCCCGTATGGAGCTATCGCTTCGCCCACGTGCCCCGGCTGTCCATGGCTCGCGGCCATTCCAGACGATATCTGTCTTTCCTGGGGGCAACTCATACGAGCGAGATTCCATTCGTGTTCAACATAACGCACAATATGCCCCCTCCGGACGGTGACTGTACCATCTCTGAACCAGAACAGGAGATCGTGTGCACTATGAGTCGGGCTTGGACTAATATGGCTGAGTTTGGGACGCCGGACGACGATACCGGTACGTGGTCAGCTTGGACCACGAACGAGAGTATGGGTATAGTTTAAAGACGGGAGCGTGGTGGCAGTGGCCGACTATGTATCGTGCGCGTTCTCGAACGGGATCAACGACGCCCACAGTGAATATGCGGCAGCTCAGTAACAACCCCTGATGAGGATTAGATGGCTGCTAATAGGGGTATTTCATGTACTATGGTCATTACCTTCATACTTATGTCGTGTATAAAATGCTGGCTTCTAGGACAGCCCTAAGATAGTCAGAGAAAATGCTGAATATATCGAGCATGAGATAAATAAAATAGATTAATTACATGTCCAAGTTTGATGGTATCTATAATCCTTGCCCTAAGATCCCCGCGGATCGTTCGCTTGACCGTCGATACCCAGGAGCGTCATAACGCGATGGTTCCTTATCTAAGACGTGTCGTACAGCAGTATGAAAAGGAACATTTTGGCGTCATGTCGCGAGTAGATGAACTGCCGAAGACCCGAAGCGTTTGGTTTGGTTTGATCTGATTGGTTATTGCCCGGATAAATGGGACCCTCCCGATCCCTGTCATCCGGTCTTCCAACGACGCCGTCTTCCTACTTCTCACATTTCCACATCCAAAGGATATATAAGGCAAGTCTTCCACTGCCAGCGAGAGCTAGGATCGCTTTGAGTTACACTCTCTGTTTTCTAGGCTCACACCAGTCGGTTTCGACTCCCACGATCTGGAACATGCCCCTTCATATCGTACAGATAGGATCTTCCTTCGCCGCCGGCCCGGGTATCCCGCCCGTAGCCGACAGCAAGGCGATGCGGTCGGGAGCTAACTTCGCCTCTCTGCTATCTAAGCGCATCACCGCCGAGTTGACGGACCTCTCCGTCTCGGGCGCGACACTTCTAAATCTCATATCTGAACCCCAGGACGACTTCCCGCCTCAGATCGACTCAATGCCCACGGACGCAGACGTCGTCCTGGTTCTCGGGGGCGGCAATGACATTGGGTACATCGGAGGCATGTTCGAGGACACGCTGTCTTCCTCCTGGCTTGGGGCGGCAGCCGTCTGGTTACTAGGGAATAGCGCACCCCTTGGCGACGGCTTAGATACCGATGCACTTGCCGCGCGGTACGGGACAGGCCTTGATGCGATCCACTCTAAGGTGCCCAAGGCGAAAGTTATTGTCGTCGAGTATGTCACCGTGTTGGGACCCGACGTCCGGCCCGGCGTGGACGTCGTTTTCACGCCCGATCGTGTGGAGCACCACCGTGCAGTGAGGGCGAAGCTGCTGGAGGCTACAGTGAAGGCTACCGAAGAGAGAGCACCTTGGTGCGAGCGGGTCAGTGTTGATGAGCCGAGCCGGGGCCATGGCATCGGGTCCAAGGACCCATGGGTGAACGGTTTCAGCTGGAAACTGCTCCAAGCTGGGGGCGCTTTTCACCCAAATGCGAATGGTATGAAAGCAGTGAGTGAGATCGTATATGATAAATTTGTCGAGTTGGGATTAGCGGTGCCCGAAGGGCCCAAATAAGCAATGGCTATGTGATGGCATATAAGGCATATATCAAGGTCTCATTTGGAGACATTATCCCTCTGGCACTGGCGCTATCACCTTCCTCGTGATGTGAGACAGACGTGGCACGTACGAAGCCGAATGATTACTTTTAGCCACATTACGGTAAAATGGCCCATATGCTTCGCAGGGCAGATCACAGCGCCAGAGACCCCTGACTTCGCCAACCTAAGATCTCGCTCCACTCTTGGCTGTTGATGATGGTTCCTCTACTACATTATTAGACTACCTTCGGAGAGCGCCATCTTGCTTTCAGTTGTATTTTGAGGTGGAGCCGAAGCGGCGCAGGCTAAACTCGGAAATGTCAAGCATTCTAACAGTCTGACGGCTCGACGGATCGTGGCTGCGATGTCATCCCTGATATCAAAATATTAGTGACGGCATCCGAAATACCCTGACATAAACAATATTGCCAACCGTCAAGAAAGGGTGCCCTCCCACTTCAATTGACGATTGTGCAGAGGCCCGTTCGGGTGGTGAAGGGTATGCATGGCCCTGTATTGCTGCCGGGCCTCGGCGCCGGAGACGCGGTGCGAAGTGGTGAAGTCGAGTCAATCCCAGGGATTCCATGTGTGCGTCCTCTATCATTGTTGTTAGTTCCGTGTAGCCACCGATGTCCCCGGAAACCCCTTGAAACAGCCGCTTGAGCGTATCTCTCCAAGTCACAGGTCTACACGCCTCTACCAGGGCATGAATTGCGCGCCTTCTAAGCCCTGGATAGCCTGGTCCAAGGTGTCTCCGGTGAGTTGCGTGGATGCGGGATGTTAGTTCTGCGCCAATATCATAGCGCATGCTGTTCACGGCGGTATTCTCCGAGCATAGGCTCGATCTTTCTCCAGTCCACGTTACAGACCCAGCAAAACTCGTGACCATATGACCAACCTAAAGATTCATATTAATAAGAAGGATATAATAGGAGTAAGGAGACCCGCAAGATGGGTTTCCGAGCGCCTTACAGGTCATGTGAAAACAGCCGTCATTTTTCTCGATCCGTATACCGCAATGCGGATAGGGCTTCGTGCGCTCCTTGAGGTATTCGGCGCTCTAGTTTCCGGTCTCTCTGATTCTTTTTTGAGCCTGTTCACAGGTATAGCCTATGTGTGCCCGCCAGAGAATCTGGCAACGGTGACAGATCTGGGTGGAACACTTTATATAGGGGCTTCGCCCCCGAATAGTTAGGGAGAAGTAAGCATTAATGGTCATCTATTTACTACCTATACTACGAACTACCAGCTAGGCTGCTTCCTCTGCCTTACGCTCTGTTCTCCACCCTTTTCTGTGACAAATGTAGTCTGAGTTCTGAATGGTGAACATCTGGTTGCTGCAAACTGTACACTCTTTTCGGAAACTTCTGCTGAGTAAACGATCAAAATATGACTGCTGAAGTTTTGTAGCCTTTGTAGATGACGTCTACAACATCGGGGCGCCCAGATATGGTTGTTTCGGTTGCTTGCTTGGTCAGGTATGGCCATTCCATCAGCAAGGGGGTGGAAGCATTTTCATGATGCTCCCGTCTTCGAGAAGCCGATACAGCTCGACCGAAGCGCGGATGGCCTTGCTGGTGAGAAGAGGTATATTTAACCGTAGGGGCATGGCGGATTCTCGTGTCTTGCATGGATTTTTTCTCGACTGATCAACTGAAGAAGGCGTGCTGATTAGAGGAAAATATGAATTTAATAACTTGGGTGAGGAGATGGGTCAGAGAAGAGGCGAAAGGAAACTGAGGCTGAATTGCGTGAATAGTTGTTTGTAGACTGATACTAATTGACTGATCGAAGCATACCTCGTGCGTCGAATGATGTCCGTGGTTGCTGGGCACTCACGAGCTCCATGTGGATATCCAACTCTACTAGTACTCGACATTACTCAATTGTCAGGTCTTATCGTGAATATCTTTCCAAAGCAAAAAGATAACCATACAGTATAAATAAGACATGAAAGTTGGATCTAGAAGTACTCCATACAGCCGGGAAGGGGAGGAAAACAAATGAAACAAAGAAGCTCTAACTAGACTTGGATGGACGTGTCCGACACTTGGAGTGAAAAGATATCGGGGAAAAGGCAGTGCGGCTGGCTATTACTTCGAGTCACAATCCCAAATGCCTACAACCGGGTGCCTAAGTTAGCTACTCTGCAACAAGCCATGGTTGTTGTTTGCCTCCATATCTGCCATAGTCAGCCTCTATAACTTGTTATCATGCCGTATTATACACATAGACGTAGTTTGCTAGCTACGTCATGCTCTAACCCCTTAAACTCACATGACTGAATTACCTAAGAGTCATCAGCAGGAACGTCTAGCACCGAACTGGCGTGATTGAGCTGTCATGCTGCTTGCGATGTTTGTCAAGCCTTTATTTGGGTCATAGTACAATCAGCTTCTAGCTTGCATATATAAACACTGCGAGAGCACAGTAAACTAGTCAAACTCACGTATCTCCACGCCGATGGCATACTGACCAGGTGTTAGACGCCTTCACGGTCGCAAGAGTGACATTGGGTCAAGCCACCCGTCTTAACACATGTAAGATCATCATTTCATCTGCAACATGGCTATCAGACCTGGAGAGCTACAGATTCATTCCACCATCATATTCCGTCGAGTCATATATCAGATAGGGTCCGAACGTACTACCATTCCGACCCCTATCACTCAAGCCACGTCATTCGAGCCGTTCAAAGCAACGATCACCCAGTCCATCGTATTTCCCCAATTCCCATCTCCTTCGGCGCCTCATCCCTATGCGGCCCCGAAGTCCATCTTCAACGCGATGGTCGGCTGCCCTCTGCTCCCGCCGTCGCCCCTATCGCCGCCCGTCTGGCGGCCTGAGCGGATGACCTCTTCCATAAAGGCCTTCTGGCCCTCGTTCATGTTGGCCACGACTCCGCGGAACGCCGTTTGGTCCGCCGACGCGAGCTCCAGCAGCCTGGCGCTCGTCTCGCGGTGAACCGTCCCGCCGCCACCTTCGCCCTCGGTGGCGGCGCGAGACAGCAGCGCCGGCGCCACAACTGACATAGCGATTTGCTTATGCGTCTCGCTGCTGAGGGCGGGCGAGGATACGTACTGTGTCAGCGTGTGCGCCACCAGGCCCCGCGCCCGCTCCGGGTCTTCGGGCTCCGTGTTGGCCACGAAAGCGACCAGCCGCGGGAGCAGGTAGCGGGCTATGGATACGTCCGCCGGTGTGGGCGAGGGCTGTAAGAGCAGAGACTTGATGCAGTTGGCGGCGATCTTGGCGGTCTGAAGCAGTTTGCGTCAGCAAGGTGCAGGGGTTTAGAAGGCATTGAGGACACTACTCACCATGCGGTCGCTCAGACAGTCCACGGCCTCGTCAAGGAACCTAGAAACCACGGGATCGCTGGCAGGGAGCCGGTTGGTGCCACCAGTGAAGAGGATGGTGATAGCGAGGAGACTGTTCTTAACGCACTGTAGCGAAGATGGCGCCTCGCGCTTTTGCGCATTAAGATAAATACTCATGAACCGACGCAGACAGCCTTGAATCTGTGTATCGACTGCGGAGGGCTTTCCTTGGTAAGAATTGGACATACTGGCGACAAAGCGCTTGAACATGGGCAGCGCCTGGGGTACGATGACATCTTGGCACGGGCCTGGCGTTGCAAGGATGGTGGCGAAGACATGAATGATGCAAGCGTGCAGGTCCGTCTTGATAATGGCAGGGAACACTTCGGCGGCGTCGACGATGGCGTTGAGGCTTGTTCGGATAAGAAGGACGGCCTCTTCGGTCAACTGGTGGCGGACGGGCTGGTTCGCTTCAGTGAGGTTGGGCAGTAATCCTGACAACACTAGCACGATGATCCGCGTCAGCTCGAATAGCTGCTCAATATCCTCGGAGAGGTCCCCGTCATCAGGCTGCTCTTTCTTCCTGGCTGATGGATGAGCTACGCAGAGGGCGCGCGCTATCTCGACAATAACGCTTTGGACGTCAAGACCCTCCGTCAGCACGAGGCGGTCAAGCAGATCCATGGTTTCAGAGAAGATCGCTTCACGGTAAATGGCATGACCTGAGACGCTTGGGTGGAGGATCTTCTTAAGAGCCTGGAGAATCTCAAGCGTTTGCTCCTGTGTGGCCAACGAATCATTCTGGCCAGGTCTGGTGGCAAGCGCCTCGAACGCGATACCAAAGAGAACGAAGAAGAAAGCCACCGGTTCATCCCGATAGTTGATGTCGGCGCCTTTGCTCTGCCCGTTAGTGGACGGCGCGTCAGTCTCCTTGCCATCTAACGCGTCAAAGACAAATTCGCTGTCTTGTTCGATAAGGCTTGCGATGGCATCGACAAGCTTCAGCCAGGAGTCTTGGTAGAATCTGAGGAGAGTATCGCGGTTGAGAGCGGAGTAAATGGTGTCAAGACTGCCCGACATGGATGGAGGGCCTAGCGTCATGGAAATGTCAGGCTCGAACCTCAAACGAGCGAACTCTCGCAAAGAGGCCAACCAAAGGGGTGTCAATGTTCTAATATGGGGTTTGAGCACGTCGAGAAGATACTTCTGCTCAGAGCTGGCCACCTGAAGGTCTGCCCAAGCTGAAAAGACCGACATCTTCACCATGACCTGTGCGTTAGAACTTAGTCCTTTAAGGTCGCCGATCCCTGCGTTCTCCGTTTCCGACGAGAAGTTTTCGAGTGCAGTGACGAGGGTTTTCAGGATTCGCCCCATGCGGTCCACATCGGTGACGATGCCCGTCGAGATGAAGGCGGCGCAGACGTTGACAGCCTCCGAAGCCAGCTCCGGGGAGGAATCTGCGGCAAATGCCGGGGTTAGTGCCGAGCCAATCTGGGCTTGGTATTGTTCCAGAAGCATAGCTTCGTCAAAATCAGGATCCGGTGTCCTGCCGAACATCTTTAGGACAGCCCCTATTATCTTCAATCCCCAGATCCTCGATTCTAAAACGCTAGATGTTGATGCAGAGAATGCCATCCTGACGACGTCGCCGATCCTGCCTTGCAGTGCTACCTGGGCAGGGGACTCGCCATTCGTGGCCACATCCTTTGCAATCAAGATGAAGATGTCATTCAGGCAACTCATCACGAATGTCCGAACCTGCCAACGCAGAGGTTCCGCTTCCGAGTTCGACGGTTCCTTATCGTCTTTAGCAGCCCCACCAGCTGCGGCGAAACCGGCAACCTCTTCGTCCTGGAGATCAATTGCAGGACCAGTTTTGGTTTCGGTGACTCGTGCCTCCTCGGCTGCCTTTGGCCGAGTCATCTTGTGGACATTCTGGAAGCGCAGTAGCCAAGCCCCGGTATCTGTCAAGAAGGTCTGCCGTATCCAATTCCGAACCAGGTTACGGATTCCATCGTGCTGGGGTGAAACATCTAGTACGAGCCAGAGCTGGTCCTCGAATCCTGGGTCTGCAGCTGCGAGCACGTCGTACGAGTTCCGCTTCATGAGGTTGTAGAGACTGTCGACAGCGACATCGCGTAGGTCGCGATGTTCGGAGTTGAGGTACTTCTGCAGCGTCTTGACATAATCGGCGAATACCAGGTAGCCAGGAGCATAGAGGGCGAGATGCTCCAAACACGCTAAACTGGCCCGTTGTACCAGGATGTCCTCTTCGCTCTGAAGCTGACTGACCAGGGTAAGAATCAACTCCCTGGATTTCGTCGAGTCTTGCAGGTCCGGGCCCAGGACGTTAACAATCGAATCGAGGCAGCGCGTGATTGCTGCCGTCGTAGAAAGCTCCAGCTCCAAGCTCATAGAAATTGGCGATGCTACTTCTGAGTGGTGCGTCTCTGAGAGGTACAACTGAGCTAGCATACCAAGTGTACCGGATACAAAAGGCCCAAATCCGAGACCTGCCGCGTCTGCCGCATTGGCCAAAGCCTCCAAGGCCCAGAAATGGACGGTGGGGTGCGGATCATTGCAAAGAGACATTAAGATGCCCGTAATGGTCTTGAGATGATATGCCGCGCCCATTCCGCCAACCTTAGCCTGGATGGCGCCTAGTGCCATAGCACACCCGGCGCGAGCGCTTGGCTCACGGTTGCCCACAATGGTGTCGACAAGGTACTTAATTTCGTTGTTGGTAAAGGCGTTGCCACACGCGCTGCACAACCGTGCGATCGCGCCATAACCGAGGCTGCGAACATATTGATCTGCGTCGGTTACAAACCCCCTTATCATCTCCTGAAGGAGCTTCTCCACGGCCAAGTTCGTAACATCACCAGGCGGTGACTGCGTCTCTTTGACGGCAACCTTTAAAGTTGAAAACAACGCACTGGAAATGTTGACGTTGATAGCAGCTTTACGCCCAGGGTCCCGTTGCAAGGATCCTGCAGAGACGAAGGTGGCAATTTGCTCCAGGATACTCTCTTGCACCTTAGCGGGTGTCAGGGGAAAGGCGAATGCGAACAGCTGAATTGCCATATTAACAACCTCAGTCGCCGGCGGATCCGGTAGACCTGCCGCTTGACCCGAATCACTGGAATAGATGACAGCAGCGTCATGTTCTAGCGACGGGCATATCGGCGATAATAGGAGGCTGTCAATGATATCATCAGGGTCGGCCTCATCCTTCGACGGGCTATCCGCCGATTCATCTTTCTGCCCGGGGAGGCTTTTGAATCTGAAGCCCCGAACCAGCCCGTTCACTCCGAATCCGGCGTTATCCCCAACCTCCCACACCGTCTCAAAGGTTCCAGCGGCATTGGCGATGGATGCACTCAGCGAATTTGCCGCGTAGTTCTCTGGATCCGCAAAGAGGGATATCGCCTGTGTCAACAGGTTGGACTGTAAGAGTGCCTCGCTACCACCTGGGGGGCTCTGATTAACAAGCTTGATATAGCATTGCAGAACCCGCCTTTGTGCCATCATATCAAGATCTAACAACTGCAAGGCAGGCGTCAACCTCTGCGATATGTCGTCGGTAGTCTTCTTCGAAGGTAGCATCTTGAGGAAAATGCTTGTGTTTTGGAGCATGGTAGCAATGCGTTTCGAGACATCCACTGTTAGCAAGCGGCTATTGAATTGGAGGAACGACAGTATACATCCCAAGGCGCACTCCTTGACATGCGTCAAGTAGGACACCTCGAGAATGCTGCGGTGGGCGAAATTGTCTTTGGCTAGAGGCTTTGGCGTTGCATTTTTCCAGAGGATGAGCAGCTGTGACAGGTGAATCTTGACGAAACTGGGCCCCAGAGACATAAGACCACCTAGCAGTATCCACGCAACCTGGACCTGTGTGGCTGAGACCCGAAGCTCAGACTTTCCACTAGATTTGAGCAAATCGGTCGCCATAGAATAGACACGGTTATTGACGTCGAGAGACCCATAGAGCGGGCGCGCCGGGCTGGCGCTGAGGGTCGCAGCCAGTCCATGGGCGAACCCAACGCATCTCCTCGGAGAACTCTTCCCGGAGCCGAGTAAAGACAATTCCCGACTGAGACTGTTCATGCAAACGGATAAGCAGGGCAAAAGCTGCTGGGGGCAGGCAAGAACGAATGTCTTCATACAATGTGACGCATGAACTTGGACACTGTAACTGGGATGCTGTAGTACTTGCAGAAGGCCATCCCTACAAGCCTCCGCGAAATTATTCGCTGCTGAGCCTAGAGAATCAACGAGCGAAGCAACAGCGCCGAGAGCTGCGATGAGGGTGTGTTTGGTTGGCTCGGCCCGTTCCTTCAGCGCTTGAGGGTAGTTCTTAAACACGTCGTTGATGAGCATTTTGGCCGCAGCTATCTGGCCCGACTCCCCTAGGATCCTCCTGCCGATGACAACTTGAAGCACCGTGTCAACAATGCGCCTAGTTATGAGGAGCCTGTACCGGTTATTGGTGATGTTTTGGTGACCCAGGAGTTCAATAGTCAAATTTTCCGCAATTCTCAAGTAATTCTTTTCCACAAATCTTTCCCCTAATCGTTTTATCACTCGTCCATAGCATACTCCGATGGCTGCCCTAGCCCTATTAGTGGTCGACATACGTACATATTGAGTCGTTAGGGTGCCAAGCATGTCATTCAGCGACAGGGCAAGATCTCGACCCTTCTTGCCACCGGGTGCAGGACTTCCCGGCCGGGAAGAGGGAATATCGTCTTCATCATCAAGGACGGCCCCTGGCTGCATAGACGCCCGCTTGCTTGCTTTTGATTTGGTCTTTTTGGACTTTGGCATAGAACTGGCCGTCTCGGAATGGGCTTTAACCATGGCTTCGGCCACACAGTCAGCCGCCGCGTGCCTGACCTGAGAGGAGGCCGAGTCGATGGCCTTGAAGATGGCGGATTTGAGGTTTTCGAAGTCGCTCGAATTCTCAAAAAAGGGGGTATATTTCACGAGCGACCTTAGGCACCGACAGGCGCAGACGACGGTTAGAGAGCCTTTGTCAGTCGAGGCGGCACTTCGCCCCTGTTTCCATATGTCCCTCGCAACGACCTCGTCGAGACTTCCCCGTATCATACCGACTATCTTAGACAGGGCGACGAAGACGGCAGCTCGTAGTCCAGCATGAGTCTGCGATGACTTGAGGATCTTGACAAGTGCGCCACAGACAAGCTGGTGTTGAGGGATGGCGCTGTCGCCGGCGGAAGCATAGACATCTCCCAAGCAGGCGACAGCGGCATGGCGGGCGCGAATATCTGCTTCAGTCTTGGACTTTCCATTGGTGATGATCCCAACCAAGTCGCTAATGGTTTCGAACAGGAGCTTTCTGTCCCCATTGCTAAAAACATGCGCCAATATCTTTCCTAGGTTGTTTCGTATTACTCGACTCGGTGACGGGGACGGTAGGTTGAGAATCTGGAAGACCTCCTTCTTGAGGTAGAATTGCTGAGCCGTGCAGTCGTCAGCGTCCAGTCCGTGGACATGCTTGCTCAAGGCTGACACGAAGTTGAGTAAGAATAAGTCTTGTTGTTCGGGGGGTAGCGACTGCAACTTCGCAACATCGAGTTCTGGATTGGATGTTGCCGCAACATAGCTGGTACTGGTGTTGGTGCGCCGCGGTGGTGAGGCCACGTCTTGCGGTGAACCATCTCTGTTCGAATTATCGCCGGATGGGCGATTTGACGTCGACATGGGGAGGTATGGAAAAGCGTAGATCTCGGTG
>QJNX01000293.1:0-76810 GCA_004155925.1 Monosporascus sp. MG133
ATAATATTAAAAAAAAAAAAAAAAAAAAAAAAAAAAAAAAAAAAACAAATTCCAGAAGGAAATTAATATTATTTTAACAGAATCCAAAAAAATAAATCCAAAATTAAATATTTTAATTGTAACAAAAAAAGTTATTTTAAAAATAAGTATTATTTTTAACGAAAAAAAGGAACCCTTAAAAAGGAAGGATTTTCCAGCCTAAAAAAAAAAATCTGCGCGGCCGAACGAAACATAAATAACGAAAAAAAAGATAAAAAGAAAATAAGCCTTATTTAAACCGATTAGGAATTTATTATTATTATAATTAATAGGGTTGAAAATAACGACCTAGATTATGAAAATTATATTATTTACAAAAATATTACGGCCAAAGTTTATAAATATTATTTAAGATAAGTAAGTTTTAAAGTAGTTATTACGTTAAGATGTATTTAATACCTGGATATATAAAAATATAAAATATATAATTAAGATGGTTAGCTACGAAAAAATTTCGATAATTATTAAAAATTATTTTCCGAATATATAATATATTTAAAACTTCTAATAAATAATTATAAGCTTTTATATTTTATTACTTATTATAATTATAATTACCTTATTTATTAACGAACTAAAAAGAATAATAATATTTGGTTAAAATATAATAAAAAAACGTTTATAAAACCAGATAATAAATATAAATGCATAAAAACCTTTTAATGGCTAAATTACCTTAAATTTTATTACTTATACCTTAAATTAAAGCAAAATCGGAAGGTTATAACGTAAAGATACTTATGTTATATATTAATATTATGCGATAAATACGAATTTCTAGTTCTGGAAATACCCTTTTCGGAAATTTACGCTTTTAACCTTATAATTCGCAAAATTTAAAATTTAAAAAAAAATTAAAAAAAAAGATTTATCTTTTATCACTAATTTAGTAACAGGAAATAATTTAAGTATATAGAAAATTATTATACCAAATATACGGTTAAAAAAATACGCAAATAAAAACGTTTTTTAACCTTTAAAGTATATTAATTAAAAAATTATAAAAGTTTTCGAAAATAAAATACCGAAAAGCCCTTATATATAACATCTTATATAAGGTAAAAAAAGAAATACGTAATTAAATCGAGATTTTAATTTATTAATTTAATAAAATATTTAACGTTATAATTAACTTTAAAGTAAAAAGAAATTTTATTTTCTTTAAAATAATTAAAAAATATTAAATCTCTTAAAAATATAAATAATAATTATATAAATTACGCATAATCGATAAAAGTTTATCCATTTACGATAATAATCGAATCTTCCGAAAAATAAAAAGAATTTATAATTTAAATATAAAAATATTTAAAACGAATTATTTTCGATATCGCCGATATCTTAAAATATGATATTATTTTAAAAATACCGTAATTTTTTTTTAATAATTTTCGGATTAACTGGAAAAATTAAACATTTTTATAAAATAATTTTAAAAAAAAATTTATAAAATTTATTATATAATTAAAAAAGTTAAAATTTTTAACCCTATAATAATAATACCCCTTAAATATTAACGGTTTAAAAAGTTATTTAAAAAACGAATCCGAAAAAAATTACTTAACCATAATTAATAAAATTATAAGATTTTTATTAAAAAACGATTTTATTTAAAACTTTCTTAAATTTATTACATAAACCTTAAAAAAATTTAAGTTTTTTAAAAAAGTTTTTAACGAAACTTAAAAAAAGGTTATAATTAAAAATCCAAATTATTTATAAAGTACTTAGTTATAATAAAACTAAAAATAAAAAATAACAAAATTAAAATTAATAAAAATAAAAATTTAATATACCGACGAATCCACGATTATAAATAATTTAACGATATTATTATTAAAAATAAATTTTTTTTAACGTTAATAAATATTATAAGGGAAAATATTAATAAAATTAAATAATTTATAATCTTAAATTTACCAAACGGTTATTACTTAATTCGAATAATTAAAGGTAAAAAGTAAAAAACCGTTTTTAAGATTATTTATAAATATTACGGTTATAAAATTATATTATAAGGTTTAATTAATACCTTAACCAGTTTTTAGCATATATTTATTATTATTTTACGGAAGTTTTTAAATAAATCCTTTTTCGTTTATTTAAACGATATTTTTATTTACTTAAAAATTTAAAAAAAAAAAATATAACGCTTAAATACTAAAGGCCCTTAAAAAGGCCAAACTATTAATAAACGTAAAAATAAACGTTTGGTATACGCAAAAGTTTAATTTTTTTAAGTTTTATTATTACCCTTAAATAAATTTAAATTTAAAATTTAAAATTTTAAATAATTAAGAATTTGTTAATTTTTAATAAAGTTATTATTACCGATATCTGTTAATTTTTAGGATTTATCGGTTATATATAACCTTTGGTATAGGAATATAATAAATTTGTTAATTTTTTAACCAAATTTATTATTAAAAAATATATTAAAAAAGAATTCGAATTTTTTAAAGAAATAAAGAAAACTTTTTAAGAAATTAAAGATAAAACTTTTAATACCCCGATGATTAAGTTACTAAATTATAACAAAAAAAAAACGATTTAAAATAAATATTTTAAATTACGTTTTCGGAATAATTTTAAAATAATTAAAAAATAATAGAAAATGGTACCTAATGGTATATTTTTTTAAAGTTTTTAAGGACATAAAATTTAAATATTCTTCTTACGATGTAAACTTGTTAATAATTATTTTAATATTTAAGGAATAAAAATTATTTAATATTTATTTAAATTAAAAATATTTTATTCGATTTATAATTACTTAAAAATTAAATAAATATTATAAAAATTAAATAATTTTTTTATCCCAGTTTAACTTTAAAATTTATTATATTAAAAGTAAAAAAAATATTTAAACAAATATTTTA
The DNA here is from genome assembly GCA_004155925.1 of Monosporascus sp. MG133. NCBI lineage: Eukaryota > Fungi > Ascomycota > Sordariomycetes > Xylariales > Monosporascus > Monosporascus sp. MG133. The sequence continues at coordinate 2,919 of QJNX01000293.1, forward strand.
AACCGAAAAAAATTATAATTTAAAATTTTATAAACGATATATATAAGTATTATATCGTAAGGATAATAGGTTAATATAATTATGTATAATGTTAAAATAATTTATTTTAAAAAAGTTAACTTAATTTAAAAAACTTTTTATTTAAAAAAATAAAAAAAATTAAATAATTTAAGGGAAGTAATAAGAATTATTTATTATTTTACGGCAAAATTTATATTTTCCGTTAATAAAAAAAAATTCGTTAAAAAATTTTACGAAAAATTTTTATAAAGATATTAAAAGGTATTTAAGATTATTAAATAATTTTAGGAAAAATATAATTTCTTAAAATTTAGCCAGATAATTAAATAAGTAATTAAGGAGTATAACCTTTATAATTATATTAAGGTAATTTATTATAAATTATATAGTTTATTATAATTTATAAATATATTTAATAAAGTATGGAATATTATAATTTAGGATTTTATTATTAATTTCCTTATATCGAAAGATTCCGTTATTAGAATTAAATACGATATAATATGGGTAATTATTAATAAATTTATTATATATAAGTACTTTTTACCTTTTAAAAAAATCATGACGGTAAAATAATTAGTTTATATTTTTATTCGATAATATTTTAATAAATACGGAATATTAAAAGAAATTATTTCTGATCGAAATAAGCTTTTTATATTTAAATTCGGTATTAATTCTTTTAAGCAAATTGGTATTAAATTTAAATTTTTAATAACTTATTACTTTTAAATAAATAATTAAATAAAACGATTAAATTAAATTTCGGCATAATATTTTCGAAATTACGTTAATTATTAATAAAATAATTAGGTTAAATTTTTATTATTTTTATAAATAACTTATAATATATCTATTAACGGAAACATAAATATATTACCTTATATAATTATGTATAAATATAACGTAACTACTTAACGATTAAAATAATTAATACGTAAGGTATTAATTATTATTACCATAACTTTATAAATAAAACTAATAGTAATAAAAATTAAGATAATATAAACCCGATTTTAAATTAAGTTATAATTTTTGTAATGAAAAATGGCCTAGTATTATAATAAAAAAAGAACTAAGGGATTAATTTTCATAAAAAAAATAAGATTTATTTATTACGTTAAAAATAAAATATAATATTAAATTTTTCCCAGATTAAAACGAAAAGATTTAGCGATAAGTTTGATTTTAAAAAATTCGGCTTTCTTAAAATTAAAAAAGTTATTTTAAAAATTAATTATAAATTATTATTATTTAAAATTATGAAAATATACCTTATATTCTATATTCTTTTGTTATAATTAGCCTTAAAAAATGCCCCGCTGGAAAAGAACCTTAAAATCGAAAGAAACAATAACTAATACAAAGTCGAAAAATATTAAACTTTAAAATAATTAAAAATAGGATTTAGTACCTAATTAAATGAATAGATTGCTTACCGGAAGATAATATATAGGAACTATTTAAATATTTAACGAATGCGATGGACCTAATTAAGGATTTTTATCGGCAAAATCCTGACCGACCGTTTCTAATTTAGTTAAAATCGTAAGCGATAACGGTCCCCCGTCCAAATCTAAACTTTCGGCGTTTTATCCGAAGGAAATAAACGTTTTTATTATAACGTTTATTTTAAAAATACGTTACGCTTATTTCGTTTTTTTAATTTTCCTGTTAATTCCGTTTAAAGTCTTTTTTTTAAAATGGCAACGGCTTTTTTTTAAAAATGTTTATTAAAAACGTAATCGTTTAAAACGATTAAAAAAATGGTTAAAGTATTTTTTACTTTACGTTATTTTTTTTATAAACTGTTATATTCCTTTTTAATTTTTGCCAGAAAGTTTATTTCCAGTACGTTATATATTAAGCGTTAATAACGCATACAATAATTATAATTTAGAATATTTATTACGAAAAAATATTCGGTTTTTTTAAAATAAATATAGTTCCAATAAAAAATAATTTTTGAGCCAAACTTTTCGATACTTTTTACGCGGATGGTACGAGATTTTTGCTGGTACAAGCGTGGTTTTTCTTTTTCTTTTTTCCTTTTAAACGTAACCTATTATGATAAAGTTAGCCGAAAGAAGCTTAAAAAATCCTTCCGTTAAAATAAAAAAGATATTTACGGTTTTTATTTTTGGGATAAAAATCCTTGAAAAGGGGAAATGGTATTATAATATAGGAATAAGGGTTCCTGTCTTAAAATGACCAACTTTTGGAACCTGGCTTAGGTTCCAGGCGGCTAAATTTCGGATTAAGAAAAGTTTGGCTTTTCCTGCTAAAAACTAGGTAATCTAGGTGATTTTGGTAATTTGCCAGATTATATAAATTACATAAATCCCAGGCATACTTATTAAAATTCGAAATGGATATATACCAATCGGTTTTTTCGGTAAATAGCACGTATTTAATTTCGGTTTTTAATTATTAATTTAAGCTTTTAACCCGAAACAATTATACCGTTTTTTAGTTAAGGGAAAAATCCGTAACTTTTTTAACGAACACCCCATTTATTATGCTATTATTACTTGCAAATCAAAAACCCCCATTTCGGATACTGCTCATACCTTTAGGTGGATGTATAACAGGTTCGTTATATAAACCTTAAGGATAAACCTAAAGAATAACCCTTAAAAGTAACCCTAAATAATAACCTTTAAATAAACGCTATCAAATTTAAATAATATTTTTACCTAATTTTAATTTTAAAATTTACCATATGAAAGATAAAATATTTTTCAGGTAAATAATTTAAATAGAAAAAAGATTTACGAGACTGAAACTTCTAAGCGTTATATATAAATGCTAGATTATAAGGAAAATAGGAAAATATAATTATATATAACTTTAAAATAGCTTGTTTAAAAGAAATTAACGCAATTAAATAATTTTTAATACGTAAAGAAATAAAAGACAATTAAATAATTAAAAGGAAACGAAAAGGATTAAATATTATTTTGCGATAGAATTTATATTCCCCGTTAATAACAAATTCTTTTTTTAAAAAAAGTTTTATAAAACCCTTTATATAAATATTAAAAAGCATACAAATTTATAAAACGACCTTTAAAAAAAATTTTAATTTCTTAAAATTCCGCCAAATAGTTAAATAAGTAATTAAAGATAATAATATTTATAACAGAATTAAAATAATTTGTTATAAACTATATAAATTATAATAACTTATAAGTACACCTTATAATATATATAATATTATAATTTAAAACTTTATTAATAATTTCCATTTATTAAAAAACCTAATAACTAAAATTAAATATAATAAAATATAAATAATTTGTTACAGTACAGGAACAGGGGTTCTTATCTTTAAAGAGACCTGTCCTCGGAGGTCTTTAAGGGAGGCTCCGACCGGTTAAACCTCGGTTAAGGAAAAGCTTAGCTTCCCCGCGTTAAGGTTTAAATAACTTAATGGATCTAAATAATTTAAGTAATTTAAAATTAAATTACGTAAATTATATAAATTAAATAAATTTATGATATATTTATTTATTAAAATTAAATATATAACGGATAATTCTTTTTAAATAATATTTATTTAATTTAATCTTTTAATTATTAATTTAATTTTTAAATTAAAAATAATTATACCGTTTTCCTATTAAAGGAAAAATCCGTAAATTCTTTTTACTAATATTTTATTTATTATATTATTATTATCTGCAAATTAAGAACCTTTATTTCGGATAGTATTTATATTTTCAGATAAATATATAATAAATTCGTTATATTTTAATAACTTCTTAATTAATAACTAACGAATAATTTAAGGCTTAATAAAGTATAAATTCTTTAAAATTTAATAAAAACGATATTATAAAACGACGTTTAATAAATAAATAATATATTCGATTTTAATTATTAATTAATAAAAAATTAATAATTAAATTAAACGATTTACTTTTTATTAAGAATCTTTTTTAATTAATTAATAATATGGTATTTATAATTATTAAAACGAAAGGTTAAGAAAACTCTTTTTCGTTTTAATAATAACTTACCCTTATCTTTAAAAAGATAAAAAAATTTATTAAGGTCCAAATTAAAAAGTCGGATTAAAAGGAAAAAAAACCCAAAAGTAAAAATTAAGAAAAGAAAGGAAAGAAAAGTTATTATCGCTAAACGGTTAAACCTTGTAACCGAAAAAGTTATAGAATTTAAATAAAAAAACGCCAGATTTGCGAGATAATTAAAAAAGAAAACTTTTATACCTTTTTTAAAAACTATTCCTTATTTAAAAACTTTAGCTCCCTTTTTATTTAATCGACATTAAAAAGGAATTATACCCCCTTCTGCTTATTACAAAATGTTTCATATTAAAGGTTATAAGTTAATTACCCTTAAACCTTATAATAAATCTATGGATATAAAAAGTTTTTTAATTAAAGTTAAACTTTACCTTAAATAATATAAAATTCTTTTAATAAAAAATTATCAAAAAATAATAACCATTTTTTAGTTATTTCCAAAAAGAATATTCGATTAATTCGAACTTATTTTTAAAGATTATTTAACAAATTTTCCCGATAACTGGTTAAATATTATTAATTATATTTTTAATAATTACGGTAACTTTAAAAAACGAATATAAGTTTTATACGGAAATATGGATAAATAATAATATACGGTTAAATAAATATATAAACTTAAGTAAATTATCTTAATAATTAAGTATATAACTGAATTTAATTAACTTACGGCCATTTTTAAATTTTTATAAAATATATTATTTATTCCTTATTATAACGGCCTAAAGAAATAAGTTAAAAATAAAATATTTTAGGTATTTAAAATAGGTTTTTTTAAAGATTATACCGCTAAAATTATTATTACCGACCGACATATTTTTGATCGATATTTTTAACAAAAATATCGGTTAACGAAATAGTAATAAACGTTTTAACGGTAGCAAAAAAATAAAAAAATAAATTTTAAAAAGAAACCAGTATCGTTTTAACGGAATCCAATAAAAATAAATTTAAAGTTAAATATTTTAACTGTAATAAAAAGTATTATTTTAAAAGTAAATATTACTTTTTAACGAAAAAAGGAAATTATTAAAAAAGAAAGATTTCCTAATTTAAAAAAAAGATTTGTACGGCCGAATAAGATATAAATAATAAGGAAAAAGATAAAAAGGAAATAAACTTTATTTCAGCCGATTAGGAATCTATTATTATTACGATTAATAAGGTTAAATATAACGACCCAGATTATAAAAATTATGTTATTTATAAAAATATTACGGTTAAAATTTGCAAATATTATTTAAAATAAGTAATTTTTAGGGTAACTATTACGTTAAAATATATTTATTACCTTAATATATAAAAATATAAAATATATAACTAAAACGGTTAATTACGAAAAAGTTTCGATAACCATAAATAATTATCTTCCGAATATTATATTTTTCCAAATTATATAATATACCTAAAACTTTTAACAAATAATTATAAAATTTTGCATTTTATTACTTATTATAATTATAGCTGCTATATTTATTAACGAACGAAAAAAGATAACGATTTTTAGTTAAGACATAATAAAAAAACCTTTACAAAATCGGACGATAAATATAAATATACAGAAATTCCCCGATAGCTAAATTACCCTAAATTTTATTATTTACATTCTAAATTAAAATAAAGTTAAAAAATTATAACGTAAAAATATTTATGTTACGTATTAATATCATGTGATAAATACGATTTTTTAACCATAAAAATGCCCTTTTCCGAAGTTTAACCTTTTAATCCGATAATTTGCAAAATATAAAATTTAAGGAAAAACCAGAAAAAGATAATTATTTTTAAATGCCAGTTTGGTAACAAAAAATGGTTTAAATATATGGAAAATTATTATATTTAGCATATTACTAAAACAGTACGCGAATAAAAACGCCTTTTAACCCCTAGGATATATTAATTAAAAAACTATAAAGGTTTTTGAAAATAAGGTACCGAAAAACCTTTATATATAAAATTTTATATAAAGCAAAAAAAAAAAAAAAATTACGGCATTAAATTAAAATTTTAATTTATTATGGAAATAAAATATTTAACGTTATAATCGATTCCGGCATAAAAGAAAATTTTATTTTTTTTAAGGTAATTAAAAAATACCAAATCCTTTGGAAATATAAGCAATAATTATATAAGTTACGAATAATTAATAAAAACCTATTTATTTATAATAACGGTCGAATTTTTTACGAACCGGAAAGAATTTATAATTTAAATATAAAAATATTTAAAACGGATTATTTTCGATATCGCCGACATTTTAAGATATATATTATTCAAAGAATACCGTAATTTCGTTTTAGTAATTTATGGATTAATTTAAAAAAATAAACGTTTTTATAGGATAATTTAAAAAGAAATTTTATAAAATTTGTTATATAATTAAAAAAATTAAGGTTTTTAACCTAATAACGATAATACCCCTTAAATATCGACGGTTTAAAAGTGTATTTAAAAAACAAATCCGATAAAGATTACCTAACTATAACTAATAGGATTATAAATTCCTATCAAAAAAGAATATTATTTAAAGCTTTATTAAATTTATTATATAATTTTTAAAAAAATTAAAACTTTTTAAAAAAGTTTTTAACGAAACCTTAAAAAAAGTTATATTCAAAAATCCAAATTATCTATAAGATATTTAGTTATAATAATATTAAAAATAAAGAATAGTACAATTAAGATCGACAAAAATAAAAATTTAATATACCGACAAATATATAATTACCGACAACTTAACGATATTATTATTAAAAATAAATATTTTTTAACGTTAATAAATATTATAAGGAAAAATATTAATAAAACCAAATAATTTATAATTTTAAATTTATTAAACGGTTATTACTTAATTTAAATAGTTAAAAGTAAAAAGTAAAAACCCGCCTTTAAAATTATTTATAAATATTACGAATATAAAGTTATACCATAAAAATTAATTAACGCTTTAGCCAGCTTTTAATATATATTTATTATTATTTTACGGAAGTCTTTAAATAAATTCGTTTTCGTTTATTTAAACGATATTTTTATTTATTTAAATATTAAAAGCGTTTAAAAAGGTTAACTTGCTAGTAAATGCTGAAAAAATCGTTTAGCATACTCAAAAATTAAGTTTTTTAGGTTTTATTATTATCCCAGAATTAATTTAAATCCAAAATTCCAAATTAAAAGTTATTAAAAATTAGCTAATCCTTAATAAACTTATTTTTATTAATATCCGTTAATTTTGGGGATTTACCGGTTATATGCGACTTTTAGTTTAAAATTATAACAAATTAATTAGCCCTTTAATTAAATTTATGATTAAAAAATAAGTTAAAAAAGAATTTAAGTTTTTAAAGAAAGTAAAAAAAACCTTTTAAAAAATTAAGGATAAAATTATTAACGTTGCGGTAATTAAGTTATTAAATTATAATAAAAAAACGATTTAAAATAAACGATTTAAATTACGACCTTGGAATAATTTAAAAATAATAAAAAAGTAATAAAAATGGTACTTAATAATATAGTTTCTTTCAATTTTTAAAAACGTAAAATTTAAATATTTTATTTATGATAAAAAGTTATTAACGATTATTTTAATATTTAAAAAATGGGAACTATTTTTTAATAAAACCAAAAAATTATTTAAAATTTTTTAAATTATAAAGATTTTACCTGATTTATAATTATTTAAGAACTAAATAAACGTTATAAAAATTAAATAATTTTTTTATTTAATTCTAATTTTAAAATTTATTATATTAAAAGAAAAAAAAATATTTAAACGGATATTTTAAGCCGAAAAAGAAATTACGATTTAAAAATTTCCAAACGATATATATAAGTGTTATATCGTAAGAACGATAGGATAATATAGTTATATGTAACCTTAAAATAACCGACTTTAAAAAGATTAACTGAATTTAAAAGTTTTTATAATTTAAAAAAATAAAAGGAGATTAAATAATTAAAAAGAAACGATAAAGATTAATTATTATTTCGCGATAAAATTTATATTTTTTATTAATAAAAGAAATTTGTTAAAAAATTTTATAAAAACCTTTTATATAAATATTAAGGAATGTTGAAAATTATTAAACGATTTTAAGAAAAATATAATTTTTTAAAATTACGCTAAAGAGTTAAATAAGTAATTAAGAACTATAACGTTTATAATAAGGTTAAAACAGCCCGTTATAAGCCGTATGGTTTATTATAACTTATAAAGATACTTAATAAAATATAAGATATTATAATTTAGGATATTATTATTAAAGTTAAGTACGATACGGTATAAGTAATTATTAATAAATTTATTAAATATAAATATTTTTTACTTTTTAAAGGAACCGTAATAATAAAATAACTAATTTACGTTTTTATTTAATATTATTTCGATAAATACGGAATATTAAAAAAGATCGTTTTTTATCAAAATAAACTTTTTATATTTTAATTCGGTATTAACTTTTATAAATAAATTAATATTCAGCTAAAGTTTTTAATAATTTATTACCCTTAAATAAATAATTAAACGGAATAATTAAATTAAATCTTAAAATAATACTTTCGAAATTACGTTAATTATTAATAAAATAATTAAGTTAAGTTTTTATTATTTATATAAACAACTTATAATACGTCCGTTAATGAAAATATAAATATATTCCTTTATATAATTATATATAAATACGACGTAGTAACCTAGCGATTAGAACAGTTAATACGTAAGGTATTAATTATTATTATAATAACTTTACGAATAAAAATAATAATAATAAAGATTAAAATAATATAAACCTAATTTTAAATTAAGCTGCAATTTTTGCAACAAAAAATGGCTTAGTATTATAATAAGAAAAAAATAAAGGATTAATTTTAACAAAAGAAAATAAAGTTTATTTATTATATTAAAAATAAAACGTAACGTTAAATCTTTTTTAAATTAAAACGAAAAGATTTAACGATAAATTTAATTTTAAAAAGTTTAATCCGTTTAAAATTAAATAAAAAAATTTTAAAAATTAATTATAAATTGTTATTATTTAAAATTATAAAAATATATTTTATATTCCATATTTTTTTTTAAAATTAACCTTAAAAAACGTTCCGTTCGAAAAAAAATTTCGAAATCGAAAAAGACGATAACGAATACGAAGTCGAAAAAATACTGGATTTTAAAATGGTTAATAACAAAATCTAGTACTTGGTTAAGTAAATAGATTACTTACCGGAAGATAACATATGGAAACCGTTTAAATATTTAACGAATACGATGGGCCTGGTTGGGGATTTTTACCGACAAAATCCTAACCCATTATTTCCAACCTAACCAAATTTGCAGGCGATAACGGTCCCCTGCTTAAATTTAAACTTTCGGTGTTCTAACCGAAAAAGGTAAATATTTTTACGGCCGCGTTTATTTTAAAAGCAAGCCGTACTTATTCTATTTTTATATAACGTTATTCCTTTTTTAACTTTTCCCGTTTTTCCAGTTAATTTAACTTTAAACTTTCCTTTAATATTTTAGGGGTTTTTCTTTAAAAAGGTTTTGTTAAAAACGTAACCGTTTTAATTTTTTAATAAATTCTTTCGATTTTTCGTTTTGTTAATACCGTAACTTAATTAACCTTTTTTCTATTACCTTTTATTCCTTTTTCGTAATTTCTTAAAACGTTAGGAAATTATCCTTAATTTTTCGCTATTTTCGGAATAAATAATTTCAAGTTTCGTTTATTTTTCTTAAGGAATTTATAATTAAAACGTTATAAGATAAATATTAATAACGAATATAACAGTTATAATTTTAACAACTTAAAATAAAAAAATAATCGGTTTTTTTATACCGAATATTATTAAAGTAAGGAAATATTTTAATACTAAATATTTTTATCAAATTAGTACGAATGTTACGAAAGTTGTATTAATTCGGACGTAAATTTTTTTTTTCCTTTTAAATATAACTTGTTATAATAAAGTTAGTTAAAAAAAGCTTAAAAAAGTTCTTTTAACAAAATAAAAAAAAACTTATTTACGGTTTTTATTTTTAAAATAAAAATTTTTAGAAAGGGGAAATAATATTATAGTACAGGAAAAAAAAATTTTATCTTTAAAAAAACCTGTTTTCGGAAGTTTTTAAGGAAAGTTCCGACCAGGTAAACCTCGGTTAAAGAGAAATTTAACTTTCCCGCGTTAAGGTTTAAGGAATTTAATGGATCTAAGTAATCTAGGTATTTTGGGACTAGATTACGTAAATTATATAAATTAGATAAATTTACGATATACTTATTTGTTAAAATTGGATATATAACGGATAGTTTTTTTTATAAATAGCACCTATTTAATTTCGCTTTTTAGCTATTAATTTAAGTCTTTAATCAAAAACAATTATACCGTTTTCTGGTTAAGGGAAAAGTCTGCAAATCTTTTTAACGAATACCTTATTTATTGTATTATTATTACCTACAAATTAAGAACCCCTATTTCGGATATTGCTTATACCTCCAGGTGGATATATAATAGGTTCGTTATATAATTATTAATGGACATGTTAAATACGAATATTTTTTACTTCTTAAAGCAACCGAAACGGTAAAATAATTAACTTACGCCTTTATTCGGCATTCTCTCGGTAAATACGGAATTTTAAAAAAGATCATTTTTAATCGAAATAAATGTTTTATATCCAAATCTAATACCAGTTTTAAATAAATTAATATTGAGCTTAAGTTCTAAATAACCTATTACCCTTAAACAAATACTTGAATAAAACGATTAAACCTAATCTTGAAATAATAGTTTCAGAATTATATAAATTATTAATAAATAATTAAATTATTCTTTTATTATATATATAAATAACTTGTAATATGTCTATTAACGAAAATATAAGTATATTATTTTATATAATTATATACTAACATAACGTAGTAACTTAACTATTATAATAATTAATACTTAGGGTACCGGTTATTACAATAACCCCTTAAATTAAAATAATATAAATCCGACTTGAATTAAAGTTATTATTTTTACAACAAGGGATAACCTAATATTATAATAATAAAAATTAAAAATTTAATTTCAACCAAAGAAAATTTACTTATTATGTTAAAAGGAAAATGCAACGTTAAATATTTCATAAACCAAAATAAAAAAACTTAGCGATAAGTTTAATTTTAAAAGACTTAGCTTATTAGAATTTAAAAATATAAAAATATATCTTATTTTCTATATGGTTATATTAAAGCCCATTTCAAAAAACGCCTCACTTGAAATAAATTTTAAAATCGAAAAGAATATTAATTTTTAAAAAGTAATTAAAAACAAAATTTACTATTTGATTAAATAAGCAAAATACTTACTTAAAGATAATATATAAGGACTACTTAAGTACTTAACGAGTACGATAAACTTAATTAAAGATTTCTATTAGCAAAATCTTAACCGACCATTTTTAATATGGCTAAGGTCGTGGACGATAACGGTCCCTTACCTAAATCTAAACTTACGGCATCCCAGTTGAAAAAAAACGCCTCCGCCATAACGTCCACTTTGGAAACGAATTATACTTCTTTAACCTCCAACCGACGTTATTCCTTTTTTAGTTTTTCTTACGTTTTTAACTGATCCAATTTATACCCTTTTTTAAAATAGTAATAACCTCCTCCTTTAAAACGTTTTAACCGATTAATAACCTCTTTTATCTTTTTTCAGCAAACTTTTAATACGCCAGCAAAATATCTTTTACCTTGTATTACTTTTTCTGCAAAGGGTTATATTCCTTCCTAATTTTTAATAAAGAGTTTATATTTAATACCTTATATACCAAGCGTTAATAACGAATATATTAATTATAACTTAAACGTTTATTATACGAAAATAAATAACCTTCTGAAAATAAACATAATTTAAATAGAAAAGTAATTTTTAAATTAAGCTTTTCGATAAAGTTAATTCGGTTATCGCAAAATACGCGCTGATCCTTACGTAATCCCCCCCTTTTTTTTAAATACGACTTATTATAACAAAATTAAGTAAAAGAACTTAAAACCCTTTTTGAAAAATATAAAACATCTACTAACGGTTTTTCTCTTTAAAATAAATATCTTTAAAAAGGGAAAATAATAATATAATATAGGAATAAAAGTTCCTATCTTTAAAATAACCTATCCTTAGAACCAGGTATAAGGCATCGAACGGCTAAACTTCGGATTAAGAAAACTTAACTTTTCCCTCACTAAAATTAAAATAATTTAATTAAACTATATAAATTGCAGAAATCTACGACATATATATTAAAACAGGTAATAACTATATATCGCCCAATTTCCAATATTAATAACACCCATTTAAATTCGCTTTTTTACTACTAATCTAAGTCTTTAATTAAAGACATCGTTCTTTAATAAGGAAGAAATCCATAAATCTCCTTAACGATAAACCCCCGAATTATTCATTATGCTATTATTACCTACAAATTAAGACCCCCTTTCGGATACTGCTTATACCTCCAGATGGATATATAATAGGTTCGTTACACTTATATCTTTAAGTTTTCCTTTTTCGTATATGAAATTTAACGTTTCGTTTATTTACACCCAACCCTTAACGCCTAATAGATAAGGTTTAACGTGCTTAATTCGATACTGCCAGCTTTCGATAAGGTTGATACGTATTTTATTTTCGTTAGATATCTTTTTGATATTTCCTTTTCTAAATTAAAGAACCTTTAGCGTATAGTTTAACTTTTAAAACTAACTTAAAGTTTTAGATATATATTTATATCGTAAAAAGTTTAATATCCGGAACGTTTATTAGTTAGGAAATTCTGAAAAATGGTAGCCAATTTTAAGGTATAAGTTAGGATAACCAGCTGTTTATAAATTTTCAGGCGCTAATATTTAGAATAATAAAATGGTAAGTGTTTCGTTTAAGATAATTATTTCGGTTATAAAGCAGAATTTGCGTTTAGATTCGTAGTTATTATCGTTATTATAAATAATAGCAGCGGTTTACAGCATATATGTCTTTTTTCTTATATTGTTAAGTAATTATTTTCGTCGGATTTTCAGCTCTTACCGAAACCTACGTTTTATGTTATTCGTATAATAATTATTAATAACTCCAAGAAATCAATTAATATAAAGACTTTAAAATACGTTTAATCAGTTGTTTAAATTAAAATACAGTCCGATAATAATTCTAAAGATTATTAAGTTCAGATATTATCCGTTCTTTTAAAACCTTTAATTTTAATAATTAATCTTTACCTTAATTCTGAACCTTTTTAACCGTCATTTCGCTCATATTAAAAAATATGAAAAAGAGTTAAATCTTAATAATGCCTCCGTCCGTAAAATAATCGCTAAAATAATTTCTTAATTTCAATGGTATATTTTTCAAGCTTATAAATCTCTTTTATATTTTATATTATTATTATTAATTTTTCGTAATACATTAATTAGTTATTAAACTAATTAAATAAAGTAAATATAATATAAGATCTAAGCTAACTAAGTTACTTAAAGTATAGGTAAATTTAAATTTTAGATAAAATAACGTTAAAAGGAGTATAAAAAATAAGCCGGAAAGCGGTTTCTTTTTAATAAAATTCAAAATAAACGAATCGGATATTAATTAATTTTACTTTTTCTTTAATTATAAATCAGAACTTATAGGTATTTATTTAAAGCTTAGTAAAACTATATATAATATCTAATATATACTACGTATATTTTTTTAAGTTTTATGACATATTTGTATTACTTGATTTCGAGCACCGTAAATATAAATATTTAAAATAGTTATTCCCTCCTTTGCATGTATTTAATATAAAGCTTTAACGGTGAAGGTTACCCGACCTAATCTGATATTTACGATATTTACATTTAATATAAAGTATTATTTTCGACCAGCCGTAAATATTTAACGAGTAAAAGTTTTAGTTTCCAACTAATATATTATACTACATAAATAAATATAAACTATTCTCAAAAATATAAATCGGAAATTTGAAACCTTTTTTAAATCGATAGTAATGTCAACGGTCTTCGTTCATACCGTGACTTTATGAGAACTTTATACCGGAAATAAGATGGTTTTTATAAAAGTCCTACCGTTATAGATTACCGGTATCGTATATTTGGAATTACGCGGCATGCTGTTTTGATAGATAATAATTTAAAAAGCTGTAAAAACGACTAAGGTTAAAGCTGTTAACCCTTTTCCTGGTTAACATTTAACATTTTTAGCTATAAGATTAGCGAGGGCTTCTAGAGTTTTTTATGGGTACTTAATGTTCACTCTTAAGGTTTATTATATCTAGCGGAAAGAAAGTATATTAAGGTCGAAGCTTATTAATAATTAAGTATTAGTCGGCTTTAAAATAACGTCGTATAAAACTAAGATATATAATGTATCTTAATCGTAAAAAGTATTAATCAGTTATCAGTTTTAAAAATATTAAGTATTATATTTATCGTATAAATTATATCGTATAATAATTTGCTATATATTTAACTTAGCCTGAAACTGAGCGTTAAACTTATCTTAATCTTTTATAAAGCGGAAACTGAATATATATTTTCAAGGATAACTTAATGAGCTTAAATATACAATATCGCTCGTTACGAGAATTTCGGAAAATAAATTTTAAAAAAGAGGGAAATTTAAATTACGAAAAAATTAATAAATTACTAAAAAACAAATTTTGAAATGGAAAATATTAAAAAATGAATTACGTACACGTTAACATGATTTATTACGTTAATTTATATATATTTAATTTATTAAAGCATCCGGACTTATTACGTTAAGTTTATATTTATTTCCTGTAGTATCTATTATACTAATTATATGTATAACGATTTTTTATATATTCAGCTTAGCCTAGAAAATAAGGCTTGAACCTAAATCAACCTTGTATATTTATGTCTTAAAATAAATTAAATATTATTTTATTTAAAGAAAAAGGGTTCAAATATTACGGGACATAAAGCCGGATATAATATTCCATTAATTAATTAATTAGCGTAATATATATATTTTTAAAAGCTCTTTTCGTTAGGCGCAATTCTGAAACATTTACCATTTATCATCCGTTACAGCGTTCCTATAACTAGTCTTAATATTAATGCAATTTATATTGCCTTTATTATCTTAGAACCCTAAGCTTATTTATAACACTCTTATTAATTATGCACTGATTAAACCGAATCTTTCCGTTTTAATTCAGTGTTTAAATACTTTTTAAAAAAAACATTATTATATAAGTAATTAAAATGAAATACGTTTATTTTAAATATTAAATATGCATTTAAATAATGTTGTACATTTTATGAAAATTAAAATTAGGAATTTATTTATAAACTTAATTTTAATGTATTATATATGCGTATTTTTCATACCATTATTATTATATATAATATGTTATATATTATACGTTATAATTAATTCTTTTGAACTTTTATTATTAGTCCTATATTTATTATTATAATAATTACTATTAAAAAGTAAAAATATCTTAATACATGTTTATTCATTATAGGTAAAGCTTAAATATTTTATATACGTTTATATTAAATTATTTAAAATCTGAAACCTTTTAATATTTTTAAATAAATCTTTAAATCTAGTATTTATATATATTATTAAGCCTTATTAAAGGACCTTTATATAAATTTTAATATATATTTTTAATATCACTGTTATTCTTTTATATTTTTATTTTTATTTCATACTAAAAAGGGGTGATGTTTAAAAGATAGGTCGACTATGCTAGCTTGCTGGTTTATTATTTTCTTGTTTTCTTTTTTTAATTTTATAACTTTGTTAATGTTACGGCCAGCATTGATATAGCCTGGTAGCTAGTTTATTAGCGTTATGAACGAAGATTTTAAGCTGAAGAAAAGAAAAGAAGGAAAAAAACGTAAAGCCGTAAAATGCGTAAAAATCTATAAATATCCCCACTTTGTATATGGCAGGTAGCTAATTTATATAACAGCTGTTAGCTTTATATAACGGTTATTAATTTTACGGTTTAATCGTAAAGTTGCCGTTATATTACCTTTTTTTAAAAACTTATATATAATTAAAAAAAGTATATAAGTTTTTGTTAGTTATAGGTACCGTTTTTTTTTTGTTAATCCGGTTTCTATTTTCGCGGCTTTATTATTATCGGGATAATTTTCGTTAATTTCGTCGGTAACCGTTACGCGTATTTATTTTTATAAACGGACCGGTAATTAAAATATTTTAAAATATTCCGTATAAAACCGTTTTATTATAATCGGAACGTTTTTAAAATTAATTACGGAATATTATATTTCGTCGGAATCGTAACTTTTTTATTTAGCTTAATATTATAAATTTTTATAACGTTTATTAAATTTTAATTATTCGATTTATTTTATTTTAAATTTTGGCTTACCGTTAATTTTTTTTTAAGTAGTAGTAATATTTAAGTTTATTAAAATAACGGGTTATTATAGGTTTTACGTAACCGATCGGTATAAAATAAGTTAGTTAATTTATAATTTAACGGTAAACCGAAAATATAATTATATCCGTATTTTTTTAAGATTTTAAAAGGTTTTATTTATTATAAATTTAAACGAATAATCGGTATTTATATTACGAAAAAAAAAATTTTTCCAAAATTTTATTATTAATTTCAAAGTCGGCTGGGTAACGTTTTTTATTAGCTTATATTATTTAACGTTTTTACGTTTTTAACGCGGTTTTTTTCGTAAACGTTTAAACGTTTTTAATTCGTTTAATAATTTTTAATATCCGTTAAGTTGGTTCGGTTTTTGCCTTTATTATATTTAAATCCAGCGAAAATAAATTCCGGATATTTTTATTTAATATAACTTTTAATAAAATTATATTAATCGATAAATACTATAATAAATTATGTATAAAATTTAATATTAATATATATACGTTTTAATCGTTTTAATATTTTTTAACATAAAAACGTAAACGTTAATTTAATTTTTAATTTATAAATTTGATAATTTTTTAAATTTATAAATATAAAACGTTTCCGTAACGATATTTTATACCGGCAAATTTATTTAATTTAATTAAATATTAAAAGATAAATTATTTTACGTTATCGTTAATTTAAATAACAGATATTTTAAGAAAACGATATAAATATCGGTAATATCGGTTAATTAAAATTTCGGCCGTATTAATTTCTTTATTTAATAAGGTTATTATAATTTTGTTAAGTTTATTAATAAATATTTATATATAATTATAACCATAATAATTTTTCGGTATATTTTTTCCGTTAATAATAACGTAATTTTAAATATTATTTAAAATAAGGAAAAAAGTAAAAAAGTTTTAAGGTTTTATTTTAAAACGTTTTATTCCGTCGGTAATCGTAATAATTCCGGATATATTATCGGATATTTTACTTAAGCCGGGGTTAAGTATATTTTCGTATTAATATTTTAATTATTTTATTTTAATTAAAGTACGCAAATATTTTAGGTACGTAAGTTTTACGGATAAATACGGTACAAAGAAAAATACGGCCGTTAGTTATTTTTTCGGGTATTATTAATTTATTATTCTTTTTACTTAAATTTTATGTTTCGTTTTCGATACGGATAAAATCGATTAAATCGGCGTTTTGCGGAATATTTTCGATTCGTATTTTAATCGGTATTTCGTTAATAATAACGATAAAATAATTTAATCGTTTTAGTAAAATTAAGGTTTATTTTTTTTTCGGGTTTTAATAATAAGTAAATCGACCGTTTTTCGTAATAAAATATCCGCGGCGATATTTTCCTTACCAGGTTAATATTAAAAGATAATGTCGAAATTTAAAAAAAATCGGTTTATCGGATTTAACGCATAAAAAAATGTATTTGTTCGTAAAATATAATAAGGTTTAATAATCGATTATAATAAAAACTTTTATTTTTAAAGTTTAAGGTAATAATATTTAAAAGTTTAAATTATAATGAATAATTTTTAGTTTTAAATAAAGTACGCTTTTTTTATTAGGGTTATAAATTTCGAAAAATATTTTATAGGTTTTTATTCGTTATTTTTTTTATTACCAAATAATATTTTTAATTACGTTATAAAATATATCCATTTTTATTTTAATTAATTAATTAAGTCGAAAAAAAAATAAAAACTGTAATTTTATATGTAAGCCGTTTTATTTTTTCGAAAGCTTATTTTTATTTAGGTTTTATTACGAAAAAAATAGTTTTTTTAATAAACGGTTTAATAATTCGGTTATATTATTTTTATGGTAACAAAATATTTATACGTAATTATAAAATTTTATAAATAAACGGATTACGTTATAATTATTAAAGTTTTCGAATTTTTATTATTAAATTATTTTAATTTTGGTTAAATTAATAAAAACGTTTATATTTATTTTTATAATAATATTAAAATAATTTATTTTTTTAAAGTTAAATCGGAATTTTTAAATATTTTTTTTAAAAATAAATTTTATATAACCGGTAAATAATTTTCTTATAATATTTTTAATATTCTTTTAAGGCCGGAATAAGTTAATATATCGTCGGTATAAATATTTACATAATAATTAAAAAATTCGTATAGTTAAATATTAATAAACGATTATTATTAAGTAAAATGTATTTTAAATTTAAATAAAAATATTTTTTATTAAAACATTTTTAACGGGTTTTAAATATTATTAAATATTCCGATTTAATAATGATATAAAATTTATAAAACGTTTAAATAATTTTATTTTTAATAAAACGTATAATATTTTATTAATTAAATATAATACCGTTACATAAAAAAATTAAAATAAGGTAATTTTTTAAATATTAATTTTTTTAACGGCAATTAATATAAAACCGGTATTTTAACGAATATAATTTTAAAACGAATAAGATTAACGTAATATTTTTTCGTATATATAATTTGATAAAATTTATTTTTAATAATTTATTTATTATGTTTTTTAACGGAAAATATTAAACGGGCGTTTAATAAATTAAGGATTTTGCGGGGGATATCGGCCGGTTAAGTTCCAGAATTATATTATGGCCGCATCGGAAATTTAAGAAAATATTAAATTTTCTAGGTAAACGAATGATTTTAGTAAAAATTTCCGGCTTCGTTTTATATATTTTGGATTTTTATTTTCGGAAAAAGAGATTTTTTTGCCGTTATATATATATATTCTTTTTATAAAACGGTTAACGTTACGATGTTCGATTTTTTTTTTAAAAAAAATTTAAAATAATAAAAATTTGGTTTATTTTTTATATAAGGGTCGGTTTTTAATTTATTCGTTAACGAAACGATAATTATAGTATTTTTAATAATTTTTATAACGGAAATAATCGGTTTAGTTAAAATAAAATCGTTTTCGGATTTTTTTTATAAACGTTAAAAAATTTAATATTATTTATCGGCCTTTTTTATAATACGGTTACGGTAATTAACGTTTTTTTAAATTTTGGAATTAACGTACCCGTTTAATAAATATTCGGTGAGGAATTTAATTACCGGTAAATATTTAGTTAAAATTAAAAGGTTATTAAATTAAATAATATTTTTATTTTTATAATTTAATAATAAGTTAAATTTTTTTAAATTAAAACCGAATAAAATATCGTATTTAATATTTATAATTTAAAAGATTTAATCGGAAAAAGGTTATTTATTAATTTCGAATATTATAATTATTTAAGTTTTTATTTAGCCGGCAAATTACTTTTAATAATTTTATAATTAAATTAATTTTTTTAACCGGATAATACGAACTTATAATTATTTTTTCATTTATTTAATAAAAAAATTTAATAAAGAATTGGATTTATATTCCGGTATTATAAAAAACGGTAATACGTAAATTAATCTTATTTATTTAAATTTAGGTAATTTTAATAAAAATTTTATATTTTTTAAAGTTATTTATTTCCGTTATTATTAAAAAAAAATTTTTCGAAAAATTTTCAGACGGTTTTTTTTTCCGATTCGTTAAAATTAAACGAAATTTTTTTTTATCGTAATAACTTTTTTTTTGTTAAAATAATTATTAACCTTATATCCCATTTTATTATAATTAAAATACGTACCGGTTTTTTAATAAACCTTTTTTTCGGTTTTAGATAAAAATTTACCGGTATTATTTAAAATTTTCGGTTTACCGGAATTATTATTCGAATAAATTTTTTTTTTCGGTTTATTATTATTAAGGTTATATAATTAAAATTTATGTTTTTATTAACGTTTTTTATAAGTAAATTAATTATTATACGTAATTATAATAATATAATTATAAAATTTTTCGTAAATAATATTAAAATTACGGTTACTTTTAAAAAGATATAAATTAAAATTTAAAAAGAATTATTTTAATAAAATTTATTTTTAATTATTTTCGCTAATTGTATTTTTTTTTAAACGAAAACGTTAAATTTAAAAATAAAATCGTAAATATTTTTATTTTTGCCGGATTTTTTAAAAAAAGTACGAAAAATCTTTTTAATAACGGAAATTTAATTCGGATTATGGTACGATAATTTTAATACCTAAATTATTTCGGTTACGTAAAAAAAATTTATATAGTTAATTAATAACAAATTTTAATTATTTATTTAATCTTTTTTTTTAAATTTATTAAATAAATTCTATAAATTTTTTCGTTTTGAAAAATCGGTTCGTTTATTTCGAACTTATTTACGATTTTACGGATTTAAATATTAAATTTGATTTTATTACCGTTAAATTTAACCGGATTATTAATATAAATCTTTTTTTTGGTTATAATTAAAATTTACGTTATTATTTTTTACGAATTTACGGAAATTAAGTTATGTTATTATACCGGTAACGCAAAACGTATTAATATTACCAAAAGCGTTATTAATTATATTTTCCCGGCAAAAACGGTTAATCGTAACGAACCTGTTATACATCCACCTGGAGGTATAAGCGGTATCCGAAATAGGGGTTCTTAATTTGCAGGTAATAATAGCATAATAAATAAGATGTTCGTTAAAAAGATTTGCGGATTTTTCCCTTAACTAAAAAACGGTATAGTTACTTTTAGTTAAAAGCTTAAATTAATAATTAAGGAACGAAATTAAATAGGTATTATTTATAAAAAAAATTAATTGTTATATATCCATTTTAAATCTGGTAAGTATGTCTAGGATTTATAGAATTTATATAATCTAGTAGATTACTTAAATTATTTAAGTCATTTAGGTTTTGGTAGGAAAAAGTTAAGTTTTTTTTATTCTGAAATTTAGTTACTTAAAGCCTGCGGGAAATTTTAAGGATAGGTTCCCTTAAGGATAAGAACCCTTATTCTTATATTATAATATTATTTCCTTTTTTTAAAAAGTTTTTGTCCTAAAGATAAAAACCGTAAATATTCTTTTTATTTTGTTAAAAAGGTAATTCCTTAATTAACTTCATTATAACAGATCGAATTAAAAAAGGAAAAAGGAAGTCGCGTTTAAATTAATACGAATTTCGTATTAACCGTATAAAATCTATTAAAAGATTTAGTTCCAAAATTATCCTTTATTTAAATTATGTTTATTTTAAAAAAATTAAGTATTTTTACGTAATAAATATTCCAAATTATAACTGTTATATCCGTTATTAACGTTTAATGTATAACGTATTAAAAATAAATTTCTTATCGAAAATTAAGGAAAAATATAACAGTTTACAAAAAAAATAGCGTAAAGTAAAAAAAGTTTTAATTATTTTGTTTAATCGTTTAAAACGATTACGTTTTTAATAAAACATTTTTTTTTTAAAAAGGCCGTTATTATTTTAAAGAAAAGATTTAAATAAAACTAACGGAAAGATTAAGAAAAGGTGGAAAAAAAATAGTATCGTATAAAAATAAAACAAACGTAATTAGCTTTTAAAATAAACGCCGTAATAAAAGCGTTTATTTTTTTCGGTTGAAACGTCGAAGGTTTGGATTTAAGTGGTAAACCGTTATCGTTTACGATTTTAGTTAATTTAGAAATAATCGGTTAGAATTTTGCCGATAAAAATCCTTAATCAGGTTTATCGTATTTGCCAGGTACTTAAATAATTTTTATATGTTATCTTTAAGTAAGTAATTTATTTATTTAACTAAATATTAAATTTTGTTTTTAATTATTTTAAAATCTAGTATTCTTTTGATTTCGAAGTTTTTTTTAAACGGGGCGTTTTTTGGGGCTGGTTTTAACAAGGAAATATGGAATATAAGGTATATTTTTATGGTTTTGGGTAATAATAATTTATAATTAATTTTCCAAATAACTTTTTTAATTTTAAAGGGATTAAGATTTTTAAAATTAAGTTTATCGTTAGATTTTTTCGTTTTGATTTGGGAAAGGTTTAACGTTACGTTTTGTTTTTAACGTAATAAGTAGATTTTATTTCCTTTCGTTAAAATTGGTCCTTTAAATTTTTTTTTATAATATTAGGCTATTTTTTGTTATAAAAACTGTAACTTAATTTAAAGTTAAACTTATATTATTTTAATTTTTATTATTATTATTTCTGTTCGTAAAATTATTATAATAATAATTAGTACCTTACGTATTAATTATCCTGGTCGTTAGGTTATTGCGTCGTGTCCGTATATTACTATATAGGGTGATATATTTATATTTTCGTTAATAAATATGTAATAAGTTATTTGCGTAAATAATAAAAATTTTACCTAATTATTTTGTTAATAATTAACGTAATTTCGAGAGTATTATTTTAAGGTTTAATTTAATTGTTCTATTTAACTATTTATTTAAGGGTAATAAGTTATCGAAAACTTAAATTTAATACTAATTTGCTTAAAAAACTTGGTACCGAATTTAGATATAAAAAATTTATTTCGGTTAAAAATAATCTTTTTTAATATTTCATATTTATCGAAATAATATCGAATAAAAATATAAGCCAGTTATTTTACCGTTACGGTTTTTTAAAAAAATAAAAAGTATTCATATTTAGTAAGTTTATTAATAATTACTTATATTATATCGTATTTAATTTTAATAACGGGATTTTTTGATATAAGAAAATTAATAATAAAATTTTAAGTTCTGGTATTTTACGTTTTATCGGATATATTTATAAGTTATAATAAGTTATATGGCTTATAACGGGTTATTTTTATCTTATTATAAATATTATAATTTTTAATTATTTATTTAATTATTTGGCAGAATTTTGGGAAATTATATTTTTCTTAAAGTCGTTTAATAATTTTAAATATTTTTTAGTATTTATATAAAAGATTTTCGTAAAATTTTTTAACGAATTCCTTTTATTATTAGCGAAAGATATAAATTTTGCCGCAAAATAATAATTGGTTTTTACCGTTTATTTTTTTTTAAACTTTTTTTTTTTTCTGGATTATAAGAATTTTTAAATTACGTTAATTTTTTTGGAATCGGTTATTTTAAGGTTATATATAATCGTACTATTTTATCGTTTTTACGATATAGCACCTATATATATTGCTTAAAAACTTTTAAGTTATAATTTTTTTTTCGGCTTAAAATATCCGTTTAAATATTTTTTTTACCTTTAATATAATAAATTTTAACGTTAAATTTCGATAAAAGAATTATTTAATTTTTATAGTATTTATTTAATTTTTAGGTTATTATAAATTAAATAAAATTCTTATAGTTTAAATAAATATTAAACGGTTTTTTGGTTCCGTTAAGGAATAATTCTTATTCCTTAAATATTAAAATAATTATTAATAATTTTTTATTATAAATGGGATATTTAAATTTTACGTTTTTAAAAATTTTAAAAAAATACGCTATTAAATATTACTTTTTATTATTTTTTAACTATTTTAAAATTATTTTAAGGGCATAATTTAAAACGTTCGTTTTAAGTTATTTCTTTTTATTATAATTTAATAATTTAATTACCGGAACGTAAATAATTTTATCCTTAATTTTTTAAAAAACTTTTTTCGTTTTTTTTAAAAGCTTAAATTCCTTTTTAAAATACTCCTTAATAATAAATTTAATTAAGGGGCTAGCAAATTTGCCATAATCCTGGACCAAAAATCGTACATAATTAATAAATTCCAAAGTTTAACGGATATTAATAATAATAACTTTACTAAAAATTAATTAATTTTTAATAACTTTTAATTTGGAATTTTAGATTTAAATTTATCCTAAGGTAATAATAAAATTTAAAAAATTTAATTTCTAGGTATATTAAACGTTTTTTTAAACGTTTATTAACAGGTTAATTTTTTTAAAAGTTTTTAACATTTAAGTAACATATTTCTTATATTCCTTTAAGGTTTTTAAATAAATAAAAATATTATTTAAATAAACGAAAACGAATTTATTTAAAAACTTCCGTAAAATAATAATAAAAATATACTAAAAATTGGTTAAAACATTAATTAATCCTTATGGCATAACTTTATATTCATAATATTTATAAATGGTACTAAAAGTAATTTTTTATTTTCTTTCTTTAACTATCCGAATTAAATAATAACCGTTTAATAAATCTAAAATTATAAATTATTTAACTTTATTAATATTTTCCCTTATAATATTTATTAACGTTAAAAAATATCCATTTTTAATAATAATATTATTAAATTATTTATAATTATAAATTTGTTAATATATAAAATTTTTATCCTTATCGATTTTAATTTTATTATGTTTCATTTTTAATACCATTATAACTGCATATTTTATAAATAATTCGGATTTTTAAATATAATTTTTTTTAAGGTTTCGTTAAAAATTTTTCCCAAAAACTTTAACTTTTTTAAGATTTATATAATAAATTTAATAAAGTTTTAAATAATATTCTTTTTTAATAAAAATTTTATAATCCTATTAATTATAATTAAGTAATTTTTTTCGGGTTCGTTTTTTAAATAATTCTTTAAACCGTCGATATTTAAAAGATATTATTATTATTAGGTTAAAAACCCTAACTTCCCTAATTATATAACAGATTTTATAAAACTTTTCCTTAAAAATCATCCCATAAAAACGTTTATTTTCTTTAATTAATCCGTAAGTTATTAAAACAAAATTACGGTATTCTTAAGATAATATCGTATTCTAAAATATTAACGATATCGAAAATAATTCGTTTTAAATATCCTTATATTTAAACCGCAAATCTTTTTATCTTTCGGAAAATTCGGCTATTATTATAAATAAATAAGCTTTTATCGATTATTCGTAATTTATACGATTATTACTTATATTTTCAAAAAATTTAATATTTTTCGGTTATTTTAAAAAAAAAAATAAAGTTTTATTTTATTTCGGAATCGATTATAACGTTAAATATCTTATTTCCATAATAAATTAAAATATTAATTTAACTTCATATCCCTTTTTTTACCTTATATAAAATTTTATATATAAAAATCTTTTAATATTTTACTTTCGAAAACCTTTATAATTTTTAATTAATACGTTTTAAAAGTTTAAAAGTATTTTTATTTACGTACTTTTTTAATTATATACCTGGTACAGTAATTATTCGTATACTTAAACTATTTTCTATTACCGAACTGGCACTTAAAAATAATTATCTTTTTCTGGTTCGTTTTTAAATTTTATATTTTATAAACCATTAAGTTAAAAAGGTAAATTTCTGAAAGGGATATTTTTATAACTAGGAAATCGTATTTGTCGTAAAATATTAACGTATAATATAAAAATTTTTACGTTATAACTTTTTAACTTTGCTTTAACTTAAGGTATAAGTAATAAAACTTAAGGTAATCTGGTTACTGGAGAATTTTTATATATCTGTATTCGTTATTTGGTTCCGTAAACGTTTCCTTATCGTATCCTGGCTAAAAATCGTTATTTTTTTTAATTCGTTAATAAATAAGGTAATTATAATTATAGCAAATAATAAAATGCAAAAATTTATAATTATTTATTAAAGGTTTTGGGTATATTATATATTTGGGGAAAATTTAATATTTAAGGTATAATTATTTATAATTATCGAAACCTTTTCGTAATTAACCGTTTTAATCGTATATTTTATATTCCTATATATCAAAATAACAAATATATCTTAACGTTATAGTTACCTTAAAGTTTATTCGTTTTAAATAATATTTATAAGCTTTGGCCGTAATATTTTTATAAATAATATAATTTTCATAATCTGGATCGTTATTTTTAACCCTATTAGTTATAATAATAATAAATTCCTAATTAATAAAAATAACGCTTATTTTCTTTTTATTTTTATTTTTACTATTTATATTTCGTTCGGCCGCGTAAATTTTCTTTTTAAACTAAAAAATCCTATTTCTTTAAAAAAAAATTCGAAAATTTCCCTTTTTTGTTAAAAAATAATATTCGCTTTTAAATTAACCCTTTTTATTATAATTAAAATATTTAACTTTGGACTTATTTTTTTGGATTCCGTTAAAATAACATTAACTTCTTTTTAAAATCTATTTTTTATTTTTTTATTATTGCTAAAACGTTTATTGCTATTTTATTTACCGGTACCTTTTTTTTAAGGTAACAATTAAAAATACGTCGGTCGGAAATAATAATTTTATTTTTATAATTTTTAAAAAGATTAATTTTAAGTACCTTAAATATTTTATTCTTAACTTACGGTTTTAAGTTATTATAATAAGGGAAAAATAACGTATTTTAAGGTAATTTGGAAATAGCTATTAACCGGTTAAACTTAATCGTATATTCGGCTGTTAACGTAATTTATTAAGATTTATGCATTTATTTAACCGTATGTTATTATTTATTTATATTTCCGAACGAAATTTATATTCGTTTTTCGAAGTTCTTATAATTATTAAAAATATAATTAATAATATCCAGATAATTATCGGAAGGGTTTGTTAAATAATCGTTAAAAATAAGTTCGAATTAATCGAATATTTTTTTAATAAGTAATTAAAAAATAATTATTATTTTTTAATAATTTTCCGTTAAAAATTTTTTATATTATTTAAGGTAAAGTTTAGTTTTAACCAAAAATCCTTTTATATCCGTAAATTTATTATAAGGTTTGGAAATAATTAATTTATAACTTTTAATATTAGGTATTTTTCGGAAAATAAAAAAGGATATAATTTTTTATGGTCGTAATTAAATAAAAAAGGTACTAAGGTTTTCGCGCGAAGTGTAAATATTTTAAAAAAGGGGGCCGGGGTTTTTAAAAAAGGTATAAAAGTTTTTTTTTTAATTGTTAAGTAAGTATGGTATTTTTTTTCTTAAGGTTTATTACCTTTTTAGTTATAAGATCCAGTCGTTTATTAATCGTAAATTTTTTTCTTTTTCATTTTTAATTTCCGTACTTAAATTTTTTTTTTTTTCCTTTTTTTTTTAATCGGATTTTTTAAGTTAAATTTCGATAATTTTTTTTTTCTTTTTAAGGGTAAAGGTAAGTTATTATTAAGAAAAAAAGGTTTTTTTTTTGGCCTTTAATTTTGGTAGTTATAAATATTATATTGTCGATTAATTAAAAAAAAAATTTGATAGGGGGGAAATTATATAATCCGGTTATTAATTTTTTACCAGCTAATAATAAGGATCGAATATGTTATTTATTTACTAAACGTCGTTTTGTAATATCGTTTTTATTAAATTTAAAAAAGTTTATACTTAATTAGGTTTTCGAATTATTTGTTAATTATTAATTAAGAAGTTATTAAAATATAACGAATTTATTATATATTTACCTGAAAGTATAAGTAATATCCGAAATAGGGGTTTTTGATTTGTAGGTAATAATAGTATAATAAATAAGGTATTCGTTAAAAAGATTTACGGATTTTTTTTTAATTAAAGAACGGTATAATTACCTTTAATTAAAAATTTAAATTAATAACTAAAGAGCGAAATTAAATAGGTACTATTTATAAAGGAAAATTAATTGTTATATATCCATCCTGAACCTGGTAAATATGTTTGGGATTTATGTGATTTATGTGATCTGGCAGGTCACTTAGATCACCTAGATCACTTAGGTCTTGGCAGGAAAAAGCTAAGCTTTTTCTGCTCCGAAGTTTAGCCGCCTAGAGCCCGCGTCAGACTTTAAGGACAGGTCCCCTTAAGGACAGGGACCCCTGTTCCTGTACTGTAACATTAATATCGTCGGAAAAAATAGAAAAATAATAACTTTATGCGGCTTAAAAGCGAATAATTTCGTTACGGAATTTTTAAATTTATTTTTAAATATTTTAATTATCGTTAGTTATTTTATTAATTAATTATTTATCGGGATCGGTTTTTAAGTAATTATAGTTTTGGTTTTAATTTAGTAAACTTTTTATTTTTAAAAATTCGGTTTCGTTTTTCGGTACGTCGTTTTTTATTGTTTTTTTAAGGTATTTATTATTTTTCGTATTTTCGATTTTACTTTTAATTAATTTAAATCGTTCCGAACGTTCATTAATTAATAAGTAATTTTTTTTAATAAATATCTAATTTTAGTATTAATTAATCTGGGTTTTAATTTTGGGTCTAATTTAAGACGCGTTATTTTTCGTCGTAACGTTTTAACGTAAAAAAAATATAATACCTTATTTATTAATCGTTAAGCGAGCAAGGAAGGGAAAGAACTTAAAATAATATTACGGCCAACATTAATATAATTTGGTAGCTAGTTTATTAGCGTTATAAACGAAAATTTTAAGCTAAAGAAAAGAAAAAAGGAAAGAAACGTAAAGCTGCAAAATGCGTAAAGATTTATAAATATCCCCACTTTCTGTGTGGCAGGTGGCTAGTTTATGTGGCAGCTGTCAGCTCCATGTGACGGTTGCTAGTCTCACGGTTTGATCGTAAGGCTGCCGTCACAGTTAGCATAATTTTCTTTTTCGAATATTTCTTTTATTTTATTTTTTTCTTTATTATAGTTAGTTATATTTATATATAAAGATACTTTATCAGTATTGCCTTTTATTCAGGATCTTAAAAAGGTTAACCTGAAATATCCTCTTCTTTAGCCGTATATTCTTCAGTGTGTGATAGTAGGGTCTTGTAAAAACCGGTCTCTTCTTATACACGATGGGCCCTTTGAGATGTTCCCGTTTTGATTGCCAGTGGCCGTTAGTTCAGGCACTTACACCGAGAAGGGGGCCAAAATCATGATTCCTAGGCAGTACATTAAATGTCTTAAATATAGTATCTCCACGTCAGACGTCTCGTACTCAGTTGTTAATCGGGGTGGGCGATTGGAAGAACCCTTAACGCCACTTACTACATACCCATTCTATATGACTCGGAATAAGCCGCTACAGTATCATGAACCCTGAGCCGACAGCCTTACTGGGACGTCGGCTTTCTCTTTCTTCTCATATTCCCTTCACGCTGTATTAATTGCTTGTCTTTAACATGGAATTAACTCGCACCCAGCTAAACACCTGGATAGCTATATGCTTCCCGCGCAACCCCTACACCCACGTCTGTAACCATCGAACGCAAAATGACTGTTGTCCAAATTTTCCCCCTTGCCTACCAAAGCCAAGATATCACGTTCGCCACCTGGATCACCCTCTTCACCCTGTGTCTTGCGCCACTAGTCGCACACATCGTTGCTGGCGTGCCCCAACCTTCATTCCTCTGTAGCCACCGTCCGAGATGGCACGAGCAAATCTGCCATTACAACCCAACCTCGATTATCTGGCGCTACGCCATGATTACAGATCGTCGCATCCGCGCCAAGTCATGGGATCGACAGGACATCGCGGCGAGTAACGCACTGTTCTGGACATCCAGGGGATGGGACGGCTACGAAGCAATGGTCACCACCGGTCTACCGTACTGCACGCGTTTGCCTGATCATGCCAGGGTCGCAATCTTTTCACAAGAGATGATCAAGACTATCATCGTCACGCTTCAGGGAATACAGGCCCTGATCCCTTTACTCAGCGGCCTCAGGACAAGTCGTGCGTCGGACAGCTTTGTGCAGTGGATGGCGGTCGACACTATCTTCTTCCCTCTATCGATCCTGGGCCTCTTTCGTCTCTGTTGCGCAGCTTGGTTGACCGAAGACTTCTTATACGGAACCTCTCAGGTGGTAATACTCGGGCCTACTCCGGCAAGCAGCGCGAACGAGACCATGACTTCATTTGAAAATCCCCCGGATGGACCTCTCCCCTCTGACGCAAACCAAAGCAGATTTCGACCGACCGCTTTCTGGGCTAGCATAGTCTTCCGTGCGGTGTACCTCCTTCCGATACTGGCAATGTCGACTACATGTATCCTGTACCTGGGACCTTGGACAGCAAAAGATATCACCAGTCCTACTTCGAACGGTTTGACGACGACGTCGTTCCTGCTGGCCTTGTCCTATCTGCTCCTTACATCCACGACGGCCATTGTCTGCGCTTACTATTTCGCCCGCGGTCATACGACGACCGTGATCCCGTGCATTTCGTCATTATGGTACAAGGCGTACACCATTGTCGTGATAGGGCTGGGTATAGCTTTGATCGTCATCTCATGCATTGAGACGAGGAAGACGCCGTGCGGGATATACACCAGCGGGTCGGGTGAGGTCGCTGACATCGATGCATGCTTAGACGAGGACATAACTGTCGTCCCTGTTGGCCCAGGGAACTTTCACTTTGGCCTCGCTTCGACCAGCTGGGATAGTCAAGATGGAAATGAAACCAGTTTGGAGACCCATCAGTTTTGGGTGTTCAACTTCACTGGTACTTGTCTTGGTGTTGTTAATGATACGGCCGCACAGTTAGTGAAAAGCCTGCATGTTGACAAGGCCTGAGAAACCCGGAAGGACGATCGGTATCTTTCTTGTTGGATAAAATGAGTCCAGTAAAGGTAAATATCATACAAATTTCGAGGAACCCAGCTTCCCGAACCTTATAGTGAAGCTGCAGTACGCATAAGGCCCTGTCATCACACACTGGAGCATTTGCAACTGAAGAAGTAATCACTAGTAAGTTAACCTCTAAAAGGTCCTCGCTAAGGGAAAGCAGAATCATAATGCATCTTTAAGAAATGGAAATTCAGCTGCAGGTATGAGAGAGCGATATCGGAGGTGGCTGCTAATAGTCCCATATAGTTCTTGAACTATTAGGGCTCAAACCGAGCTACACAGGCCTAACTTTAACTAGGTCTGGCAGTACGGGAAGTGCCCACATTTGAAAGTGTTATTGTCACAGTATGTTAGTGTGACCCGGGGAAGTCTCTCGAAAGCAATATCCCCTTTTATTAAAGGCTTCACAGAAGGAACATTACCTTTTCTTTGGCCTATGGTAATTTTTCATCACAATGCATATATGAAACTAAGTACGCGCACTTTCTGGTCTATAACTGCAATAGTTTCAATCTTTTGGTCTTCGACGAGTGACAGCTTTGTGCTCATGCTCGTCTTTTCGTCAGGAAATCGAAAGGCCCTGGAGAGCGCCTGATACTTGCCAGTTTAAATCGTTCGTAGATTTAATGCGATGCTTTTAGTGAGCCTATGCTGGCTGACCGTCGCAAATCTGGAGAGAAAGTACGAAATGACGGCTCGCCGGACTTATTGCCAAACCGAACCAGAGCTGTCCGTACACAATGAGCTCCATTTAGCGCAGCCTAGCAGATGAGGTTACCATGTAAGCGGCAGGCAGTACCATTCCTCCGGAATATACCTCAAAGGTACCCGCTTGCTACTGCTATGTTCTGCCTTCGGGACTGCAGCATACAGAGGCAACGCCTTGTCTATATTCATCTCATTCTACAATATAGATTGCAGCCCGCGGCTCAGAGATTCTCTCAAGTGGAAGGAGAACCACAAGTCAATCCTAGAGATCTCGTCACTCATTGATCTCATGGAATCTTATCACTGCCTGCCACGGCAACAACAAAGCAGAGACCAACCACAAAACTTTGGAAGGACCCTTCAACAGATTCAGGCGACGAGCTTTTTTTCAGAGTTGTTTACCTCAGTTTGGATCGCCCAATAGTGCCTAGCCATACCTGACTATTAACTACTCATGTGTGACATTCGAAGTTATTTGGCAGACGTGACGTAAGACCATAAGAGTTGATGCCTACACAACCCCTTTTTCGACGTGTATAACTTTGACACGAATAATGACGACCTCCACCCTGACACTTTTCAAGCCCTAGCATATTCCTTGTCTAATATCTCCCTCAGATTTTTGAAACGCCCCATCATAGCGTCCCGACGCCCCGTGTTCACTGTTGCACCCATGATGGCGCCCAGCTTGATGCCAAACCCAATTATGACCGACGACAACGAGCCTAACGAACGGGTCGACCATGATATAGACTCTTTGTTCGGTGACGGGGAAACAGGTGATGAGATCGACTTCGACAACCTCTTTTCTGAGGATGGCCATTCTCAGGCTAATTTACCGTCAAACAAGGCAATCTCAGGCCACCTGGAGGATATTCGCTCAGGCAAAGCCACTCTTGCCACAAAAGCTTCCTCGATCACCATCTGCGCGTACAAGGAAAACCCTCAGCACGGCCTTGGGTGGTCAAGGGGCACCTTTTCTCTAACTCCTATTTGGACAGTGGTGCCAACAATCGAATCCATCATCCAGACACTCCAGGGGAGAATCGGTCCGGATAAGATATACCATGTCAAGCATTGTCGAGACGGGCCCTACAACAAGTTTTACCTTGTCACATACGATGAAAGTCACTTCATCCTCAAAATCACTCTACCGATATGGCCCACGCTCAAGACGGAGAGCGAAGTCGCTACGCTGGCTTGGGTCCATCACAACACCGAACTGCCGGCTCCTAAGGTGAAATGTTACGATTCTTCGCGAGACAATCCGATAGGCTTCGAATGGATCTTGATGGACCGGATGGAGGGACAACCGCTTGCTGAATGTTGGGACAGCATGAGTGACGGGTCGCTCCAGCGCCTCATCTGGCAAATCGCAAAGTACACGGCGGCGGCTTTCGATAACCGGTTCAATGGAGGCATAGGCAATATTTACCCAGCTGAACCCGAGTCTGATAACACTGAGCTGCGGCTAGGTGAGTTGGTATGGATGCCATTTTTTTGGGGAGAGCGCGGCTACCTGGAGTACCCACGTGGGCCTTTCCACAACGTCCGTGAGTGGAACGAAAGCCGCCTCCAGTTTTCCTATTCAAATCTGTCCACAGCCATGCAGTTCATGCGGAGAGGGTACGATGAGAAGCGAGCTTGGGAGGATGGTGCTCGTATGCTAAAGCTCATCAATCGGGTTAGAAATCTCGGTCACAAATTCTTTCCCAGCCATCCCCGCCCCGACGGTACTCGTGAACAAAGAGAAGATGAAGAGCGACCATCTGCACCGGTACTAGAGCGGACAATGCTCTGGCACGACAACCTATCCCTCGACAACATATTGGTCAAAGACGGCGTACTCATGGGCATCCTAGACTGGGAATGTGTTTCCTGTCTCCCGCTGCACCAAGCCTGTCACTTGCCCGCTTTCCTCCAGATGAAGGGGGCCGCGGACACCGAGCTACCGTACACTGCGCCAGACGAGTATTCATATCTGGATGACGAGACCTTCGAGCTCCCGGCGCTCACCTCTTTCTACAGGGACACAAGGCAATATGAGATCAGCGCGTGTCGCAGGATTTTCTTCGACGAGATGAAGTGGCTGTCCCCCGGTTGGCTCCAGATGTATCGGCAGAGTGCAGATCAAAAGGATTTCGAGGCGGCAGTGCAACACTGTGATAACGAGTTTGCCTATAAGCTGGTCGAGAAGTGGGTGGACGCCATGGAAAAGGGTGAGGCGCCTGGTAACATCTCTCCTAGGCTGCATGAGCAGCTATATTCTGATTAATCAGATCTCATGGGGTTTCTCACTGGGCGCACAGCCAATTCAACAGGTTACGGAACTTGAGTGTCTAGGTTGATATTATTTTTAAATAAGTCACGACTGGCGCTTGAAATTCTATACCTTTAAGATAACTTCCATGTATTTCGGAATCTTACCAGTCATGCTTCTCATGGTCACTCCGTAGCAAAATACCGTTGGCATCTTCATCGCAGTTTCTATTATTGTCGTGTAGTCATCATTGTTGCAGTCCATTCCGAGACCCTCCAGAAGTCCAGTCTCCATATCCGTGTCTTCATCCTCGTTATCATGGCCTTCTCCTTTGTAGCTCGTGGGTGCTCCTCGTAAGCACTCTTGAAGTCCGACACTGTCAATCGGTTTTCACTGTCTGAAACCGTCATGGGCTCAGGCTTCGGCTTAAGTACGCTCGACTATGTACCCTAGTTCTTCATTCCGCACGTTGCGGCTTCTTTAGGCGGGGTTCCCTCTGGTGAGGCTTCTTTTCTCCCGATTTTTGGTCTCGCTGGGCCCCTGTTTGCTGTTTGTTGCTTATGCTCCATACACCGCCCCTGGAGTCTCTGGTCCTTCTGCGCCATCGCTCTGACGGCCTCACCTCTCGCATTCGGCGCGGCAGGGGCAGGAGGAGGAGCCACAGTGCCACAAGCGATAGGGTCGCCCTTCCGCGAGCTTGTGTTCTCATAACGATGCCTCATCTCATAAGCCCACTTCCAAAACTTTCCACAGGGCAACGCCAACGGCAGGTCGCGAAGCCAGACGGCACCACCCCTCAATACGAGGAGATCGTCCGCGTAAAACGCTCCCGCGGTGTCCGCCTCTCGCATGAAAAACACGCTGTTTGGGTCTGCGGCGCGGCACTCGAGGCCGCGCCCCGTCCCCGGCCTCACGTTGCCCGAGTACCTTGTCGTGCAGCTGAAGGGCAGCCGGGCGATGGCCACGAGGGCCGGCTGCGGGTGCTTGCAGTACTGGTCTGTACAGAAGAACATGGGCGTTCCGCGGGCCCGACACCCGCAGGAGTGGTACTGCGCTATGGCCGTGCACATGTGTCGTTCCTCATCGGCTGGCGTTAGGGTTGGCGGGGAAACGGCGGTAGGGATCAAGTCGGGTTCGGAGCCTTCTAAGAGGTTCGGTAGCACCGGCATGGGGTCGGCGACGATGGTGGTCAGTCTTTGCGTGGCGGCAACTCGGCCTTGGGGCTTAGTCGAGGATAGGGCTGGGGGGGAGACCGCCATGGGCTCCGGGATTTGTGTTGCGGCGTCTACTGCTAGGGGCTTTGTCGGAGAATAGGCCAGCGGAGAGACGGTGATGGGGGTTGTGTCGGGCTCGGAGCCGTGCAGAAGATCCTGCATCATCGTATTTGAGTCAGCGCTGACGGTTTCCGGTGATTGTGTTGCGATTTCGGCTGTTACGAGGTTCGGTGACATGACAGGAAGCTTTGAGGGGATCCGTTCCGGCTCTGTGCCCCGGGTCTGTGTGGTGGCTTCCCTTCGGAGTATGGGTCGCGAGATGGGAACCTTTGGCGAGGTTTGCTTACGCTTGATACTGGCTGGCTTGGGATTGGCGGGTGTTGGGCAAACCTGCGGCTCTTCAACGACGTTGGGTATTGGTCTGGCGATGGGCGGGGGCTTGGCTCTGGCTTTGAGACTTTGGGCTTCCCGAGCCTTCTTGTATAGACTGTCCAAAGTTATGGGAGCCATACTGAGTCTCATCAAACGGTGTGAGGTATGTAGCTACTCTGGGAAAGCTTGTAGTTTCTTCACCGCTTGCGGAGGCTGGATTGAACTGCGCGTGGTGGTGGCTTGGGCGTCTTCGAAAGATTGGAATTGCCACGGCATTTATGGGCGGATACAAGGATCTTGGTGAATAACATTGTTCCAGAAGTTAGCCGAGTCTATGAACTGATAAACAAAACAGATTTCTTTCGGCTTCTTTCACGCTGGCAAAACAATGTTGCATTGTGTTTCTTCACGACTTTCGAGTTTCTTTGTCTTGGGGGCTCGCCTTCTTTCACGTGGCTCACTGACCTTCTTTACTACCTCATGGTTAAACCGTCTTTGATATTATAATTTCAAAGGACTTTGCATAAAAGAGTCCTCTAACCGGTTCAGGTCTCCTTTTCGTTCGTTGAGAATGGGGACCAACTTCTTGTTACGCAGTATCCGGAGCCAGTCGCCGAGTGGTCATGGTTGCCTCCTTGAACCTAATTGGACATTTGTGGTTCTCTTGACTGAGCATATACGTGATTCAACGACGGACTCACAATTCGAAAATACGGTGCACTTAATGGCTCTCAAGGGTTCAGGGGCTACAATGAAGAAAACCGATCTCAATACGCGCCCGTGCATATAACGGCATAGGGAAAGAGCACCCAGTCGCACTGTTCGGCAAATACGAGCTACCCGGCAGCAGAGACCATTGGGTGGCGGCGATCATCGGGCCCACCGATTCCTACAATGAGAGGTCTGGACTGGCGAACTCCTTGCTTCCGAGCGTGCGAGTCTCTTGAAGGCGTCGAGATGGCATGTCTCGTCCTAGCCTTTCCGTTGGAGATTATGGTCACGTAGATCTCCAGGCCGACGGAGTGGCATCCCCGCAACTCTTGCATCACTTCAGTCGTGCGAACGCCGCTTCGGACAGCCAGTCGCTGACCTGGAAGTCAGAGAAACACAGACGAGATTCCCTTGCGACCTTAGTTATCCCAGTCCGGACCAAGGGGTTGCCAAGCGGTAGCAATTAACACACCCCTGGATCTGTTCAGGTGATACCGCATGGTCCAGCAGAAAAGCTGCATGCTTTGCTAACGCTCGACCGATCGACGCAGCAATACAACGCCGTCTCCACGTGAGCAGATCAAAGAGGTACTCGGATTCAAGCTGCGTTGAAAGGACTCATTCCAAGCTTACGAAACTCCACGGCCGGCTTGGAGCGATCCGTAAGCCTCCAAGAGAGACCTGCAAGTTCGCTGCAAAGCTATGGAGCATCTGGCGGCTCGTTAAGGGGTAGAGCGAAGCGCAGCTTTTGGAGTGCTGTACGAAACGTTCGCCACGCCCGAGTCCGCTCATCGAGACCGGTAATGTCGGAGCTAGGCGTTTTCTGAGTATGCCCCTAGCCCGGATGGGACGGATCAAGTTATCAAAGATTATACGTAATTCGCAGTCAGGGTGGAAATTCAAGGTCAAAAGCTAGGGTCACGGAAAAGACAGGTGTGGGAAACTGGTATGGATTTTCGACTGTCCGTACCTTTTTTAGAAAATGTGCAAACGAGATGGCGAAATAGACACAAGGGCCCTGGTTTACATAATGAGCCGCATAAAGTTTGCTTCGAGGAGAATATTCCCGTGTGTAACTGCTACCATAGGCTGATGGCATTGCTGAATATTCTTGTGATTTGTTAGGATTCCGATGGCACCACACTAAATCAGCACTGGCTTGGCCACTTTATATGATAAGAGGGGTGTCAGGAATGAGAATGATGAATGTCTCGTTGATGTGTTGGGAAAAGTTCTGCTCATCATCGATATAGTTTGCCCCATAGAACGGATGAGGTTCCGCTCCTCATATTCCCCGGTTTTGCGTGATGTAGCAAGGAAAGCCGATCCCTCATGTATCCCAGTTGGTTTCACGCCGGATGAGCTGAAGTTAACAATCCTATAGTGTGAACCGTTGCTGCCATGTCAAGTGGGCAAACACTCTGCCCTGAATCACGGTTTGCTTCACAGCCAAAGCGAAGTAAATAATACTATACGTCTGGATGATGTCCCGTTCTCGAGTCTATATAACACCAACCAGGGGCTATCCCTCAACAGCTTATTGTCTTCGATGATCACCGCACCTAGCATTATCACCAAGTTGATTAACACCGTTATTAGTAGCTTAACATAATACAAAGAGCGAAGCAGACATGGCTGAATCCGAAATTACCTTCGGCGTCGAGTTTGAGTTCCTCGTCGACACCGACAAGCTTCTTTCCCTGAGACCGGAAGAAGCCAATGCGGCCCCCATTTCATCGATGCCTCTACCCTCCACATCTCCGAGAATAAAGGCCATCAAGGTAGCAAACATCGTCAAAAACCGTCTCGAGGAGGCCGGTCTAAGTCCCGTCCAAGTCACGAAGGAGCTCTATGTAATCCCGAGAGATATTTCCGAGCTCGAATGCACGACCTGGGTGGTGAAGAAAGACATCACGGTCAAGAAGAGCATCGGGGACATCCAGTATGCAGGGATGGAGGTCACATCGCCGGTCCTTCCCAATACGTCCAAGGGATACGAGGAGCTTGCTAAGGCGGTGAAAGCCATCCGCCAGGTAGAGACCGTCCTCTTCAACGAGAGTTGCGGCCTCCACGTGCATGTCGGGCGCGGGGATGCGGGAATCGAACTGCTGCCTCTGCAGAAATTCGCAAGCCTCCTGCTGCTGGGCGGCGAGTGGATCCTCGACAATGTTCACCCAGCCCGCCGAAGAGGCCGATGGCCCTGCTACAGAAACAGCACCGACAGCAGGCTCGCCAGGCTTAACATTGACCTCGAGGAGGTCGAGGCGCGCCCGGACGAGGCCGGCGCGCCCTGGCTTCGAGCCTGCGATCTCGAAAATCCCTCGCGCAGGATTAAGAACCAGGTGAAGTACCTCTGGAAGGCCAAGAGCTCCATGGAGCTCGGTCAGTGGCTTAAGGGCTTTAACATGCGCAGGCTTGCGTACGACGTGAGACAGCAGGGGGCGGCTTCCGAGAACCGCAGATTTGAATATAAACGCACCATCGAGTTTCGCCAGGCAGACGGCGACCTTTCCGACGAGGGCTTCCCGATTGCCTGGGTCAAGGTTGCCACTGGAATGTTGGCCTGGGCTTTCAATGCCGACCTGGAAACTTTCCGAAGCACGATTCAGGAGGTCACGGGCGCGATTGACCAGGAGGGGCAGGTCAGCAAACTGCTCAAGAGCATTGGCATTCCGGAAGATGTTATTTCGGTCATGGAGGCTAGAGCTGAGAGGATGCAATCTTAGATGCATTGGCATTGATGGAGCCAACTCTTCCGAGTACTGGCGATTGGGATTCATGGGGTGGACTGGATAGGTACAGGAGAACGAACATGGCCATTCAAGACCCGGTTCTACTTTATTTATCCTAGCATTTTGGACTGATGTTCTCTTAACAGCGATTTTGCATATGAGATATTGATTAACGGCGTTTTTGGCGAGGCGGTATCTCGTCGACTATATAGTTGTCTCGTCATAAGTGATCCGTCACATGGTAAAGGTGTTTCCAGCAGGTACTGACATTTTAACCGTACATTTAGACATGGAATCTAAGTAGGCGTATGAGGTTTGGTATCCAGGATATACTAAGGCGGACACATAATGTTCTAGGAAGTAAGGTCACATAAGGGGGGAAAGGGGCAAGGTATTAACGGACAGTGGGTTACTTCTCACTACAATGGAACATATGGTAGAGATCGGATACGCTTTGATTCCTGCCTTTTATCGACTACCTGGCTTTCAAGCTTCATCCTAAGTATATGCCCATAGCTCTGGACATAGGATACCCACCAAAGGTCGTGCTAGGTAGCTTATGTGGCATCTGCTAGCATGCTGACGGGAAAGCTCTTAACAAATGGTATCTTAACGTGAGCTTCTCACCAACTGTTAAACTGTGGTCTGTAGTGGCTCTATCCGAATGCAGGAAAATTCTATACTTAGATATAGAATCTAGCGAATGGACTTTAACCAATTGCTTTACCGAAATACCAAGCCTTTACTAAAGCGTGAGACTTGATAGGCTTTCTTGAGTCCGATTGGTTATCCAGGGTATGCCCAGGGAATTGGGAAATAATAATTCTATTCCTAACCCACAACTGCTGTGCAAGCCTGAGTTAGGTGCAACGGCCGTCCGGCATTTTATGCAAAGACAATGAGGTTCATCCATGCACTGTCGCTTTATGTCTTCCACGCAACGTCACGGTGAATCGGAATCACAATACTCTGCAAGCAATAAACGCTCCAGGACGCGATGGCGAAGTCTTATTTTCTGCTTGCTAGCTCTCTACGTATATCGGGTGCTATACCAGCCCGACTTCCCCATCAACCTGGGCAGCACCTTCGGCACAGCGAGGCCACGCAACGTCGGCTTCGACACGGGCACGTACGGACTGCCAGTCGAGGAGTACTACTACTTCTACGACCAATGGCCGATCGGGCTTGCGGTCTCACGGGCCGGACAACATGTTCTGGGTACTCGACAGGGTCGCCCGACGGCCCACCAGTCCGGCCGCATCAGCATGGCGTACGCGGTGCCGGGCGGATCCAAGTTGGTCACCGTGGACCTGGCTACGGACACCGTTACTAGGACCTACACACTTCCGCTTACGGTGCACTACAAGGGCTCGTACATGAACAATCTGCGCTTCGATCTGCCTCCGACCCCACGGAGTCCGGGGGCCGGCATCGCGTGCATCTTCGACAGCGGAAACGAGGCGCGGAACAGGTTCATCATGGTCGACCTCGCGAGGGGGAGGGCTGGAGCCAGCCAGATCAGCATCCGAGTACGCTTCGAGTCTTCGAGACGGCGCCCAGCTATTAGGGCCTGCCATTCTACTCCCGCCAGAGAAGTCATCCTCTGTGGTTCCAACATGAAGACTTTGATAGCCCTGAATTGGACCAGTGCGGCGGGGTAAGAGCGCCGCTTAATGATGGTTCTCTGCTAGTAGCATAAACTAATACGACTAGGTCTTGTATTGCTCGGCTCTGACGACGAACTTCCTCTACCCCATTGAGACGAAGTACCTAGAGCCGACCCGAACATCGACCCCCGGGCGAAAAAAAAGGCCGTCGGACAATGTCAAGAGCCTGGGCCAGCGCGGTGCGAACGCCAATGGGTCGCGGGAGACTCACTTGGAAATGTGTACATTCCCATGCCGGAAAGCAATGCTATCTTCATATCCAAGTTGGTTGCCGGCCTTCGTCGGAGGAGCACCATGAGGTGAGCTAATACACTCAGTTATACTACCCGTATGATGGAGCCGTATGTGCGGGATTCCCGCATCATCTGGCCCGATATCGCCAATGCGGAACTTGACGGCCACCTTTACTTCGCGATCAATCAACTTCCGTACTAAGCCCTCTGGAACAACAGAGTAAAAGGGCGGGTACGCCATGGACTAGGTTCTGCCATCCAAGCTCCCAGATAGTGCGAGCAAGAACACATTACTCATGTAATGGTCGCCTGGGACTTGAGAGATGTGTCATCAATTCGGATTCATTCCATCGTTATACTGTTATAGTTTTGTACAAGCGTCCCATTCTCAAGAGAGGATCAATCCAATGAGCCATCGCTGTCATATGCATCATAAAATATTAGTTCTTGCTTCCTCGTCCACCCTGACCCGCGTCGGGTCCTTGCGCTAGGCCTTGGCTCTGGCCGCCGCTCGCGTTCATTCCCTGGATACCAGTACCGTGTTCCGGCTCGGGCATAGGGGCGGTCTTGTCTGCTCGTGCAACATGGGAGTCCTAATCAAATTCCGTTAGCGGCTGTCTAAGCATTCACATACTTCTACCGAGGTGCTCACCTGAGGAGCGTTGCCGGCGGCACCGTGGACGATGTTGTGGTCGGTCTCGTGACCGAGGTCTTGAGCGTTATGGGCGCGTCCGCTTCCGTCACGAGGCATGTTGGCTGTGTGTGGTTGTTTGGAAGATGTGTGGTAGGTGTGTTGTAGTTTGGTAGGTGTTTTCGGTGATAAAGTCTCTCTTCTAGTAGTTCTGAGTTAGAAGAATACTCAATGGGTTCCAATTGTACGACGGTTATGGAAAGCTATTTGAACTCTGAGCACGTCGAGAGACGTTCGCCCTGACGTCACCCGAATGATTCCTCTCTACGTCATTGGTGGAGTCTAGAAAGGTCCAATTGTGGGGAAGGGGGGGCCCTGCGTCCCCCCTGTTTATAGCAGATCGCGGCCGGGGGAGCAGCTGTGGGCCGTATGACGGAACGTTTTCGGCACATCCACGCGGCCACGGAGTGCGCGGAGTCATCACTATCGACTGTTTATCCTTCAGCAAGGACATGATATATGATATATTGAAGACTTGTAATTGGGAGAGACTCGGACGGGGTTTGAGAGAGTAGTAATGGAGAAATGGTTTTATGGCGCATTTGTTCCTTCAAAACCGATGCAGCTCACGACGAGTCCGGAGCCAGACGTCGTTTGTATCAGGGAGTAACACTTGGCATTCGTTAGGTAGTGCAGTCCCGCCGCCTTTCCCCAAGCTGTCAACGTCAAGATCCGTGCGTCTCAACTCGGAGGCATATCTTGCCAATCCTCGCGTCTGATGTTGCTGTCAAATAAACGGAACGTAAGCAGAGGCCGTCGATAACGGGATGCTCTATTCCGCCGAAGCAGACTAGTCGCTTTAACATGGAATTTTGCGCAGAGACATCGATAGCGAAATATCGTTTAAGCCATATATGTTTAATCCTCCAGTGAGTCGGAAGAATACTTCGCAGTCTGCTATGAATCTACATATGCAGGTCGCGCAAGGGCATCAGCGGTTATGTGGGTCCCGAAGCGCCCCTGAATCCGGGGGCATGGGTGGCGGGCCGCGGACGGGATTCGAGTCGGGTGACACCATTTTATGCAAGCCCTAAAAGGAACTGCCGGAAGCATCTGCTCGTAAGACATCGTGTCCCAATTGGCTAAATAGCATACATGCAAGGCTTCTCCAGAATAGAATACAGCAGAATCCGGTGGGGAAGGCGTTCCACGACAGCGGTCCACCAGAAGAAGCGGCACGAGGCTGATGCGCATGCGGCTAACAAAGAGGAAGGCCATATATTCGTGGTTGTCCATCTCACCTAAAACCTTTAGGCGATTTGCAGGACATCATGTAGGTCGTGCTTTGTCGGCTCATGGCGAACACATGAGGATGGGTATTGCATCTGCGCCAGCGGGAACTTTTCAACAAAGACTCTTCTTCTGCTAAGTGAATCACGAATCATGAGTGGTGGAGTACATGAGCATATTTGATGCTAATGGGTTTCTGAGGTACGAAGGATTGAGGTCAACGTGCGATGTCTTGGCCCAGCGGAGAGACGTGCCCGTAAACCCAGTGAATCACTGGTTCATCGCGCCGGCATAGCTTCAGCCTATCGCGGAGAGACGCTTATTAGTGCATTCCTCTCTGTAGAGGCCTTCCGGAGCGGCATCCATAGACGCTGTGATTCACGACAAGAATGTCCGCAGAATCAACATTGCGCGTACAGTCATGCATATCCCAGCTTGGGTGGTTCAAGCGCCAGAACTGCTGAATATAAATTGGCGCCAGAATGCCGCCTAAGTTCTTCTCGATATCCTTGCCTGTAGTGTCAGTCATCGAAGGCGGCCTATTTCCTTTCACGACTATACCAGCCTCAGCCCTGCACGATGCGTTGTTCGACCAAGGCAGCCAAGGGTACGTCGGAAAAGGCAAAAAGGAAATGCAAAGTGGAGGGCTGCCCAGAGAGGCATTGCTACAAATCAAACGTGGCGAATGGAAGAGGCGAGAGAAGCTATTCCGACTTCTGCCGTAATCGTGAGCATTGCGACCCGTTGGGTAACCAGCGCCGGCTTGGACTGACCACCGTAGACACCTGCCGAGCCATACTACTGGGCTCTACGATTTGCCCCCGCATGAAGCACTCGAGATATTTAGTGTGTAGCTTCCGTAAGTTGTTCGACCGTGGAAGACAGGACCTACTAATATTCATCGTAGACATGGAGTGTGGTGTGTGTGGAAAGCAATGCCGTGAGGGTGATAATAGAAGCCTTC
This sequence comes from Monosporascus sp. MG133, assembly GCA_004155925.1. NCBI lineage: Eukaryota > Fungi > Ascomycota > Sordariomycetes > Xylariales > Monosporascus > Monosporascus sp. MG133. The sequence goes on from QJNX01000293.1 coordinate 46,585, forward strand.
CCTGGTTCTGCTATGAGCGTGAGGAACACTGATCCCGAGTTTGGTTAGACGCTAATCTCCGTGCGCAACGATGGATCAGTGCCAAGTCGATGGCTGTAGCAGCAAAAGGCTGAAGGGCCTGGGTGTTTGCAAAGAACACCATATATGCGAGGCGGCAGAGTGTCTATATGCGCCCTTGGAGCATAGCTTGTTCTGTTACCAGCATACCTGCGCAGTCCCCGGATGTCAAGCTCAAAGTGTACGTGACGATCATTGCGCCTACCGCAGGCCCTGCAAGGTGATGGGCTGCCAGCGTCGCTGCGAGGTCCATGGGAATGGCTTCGTGTGGGATTATTGCGAGCAACGTGAGGATACCACTGGACGTGAAAGTTCTATCGCTAACCAGACGCTAGACCGTAGTTGCAGTGCCAAGGGATGTAACAACGTGCTCACCGATGAGAGTCCTTACTGCGAGAAACATTGCTGTCCTTCCAAAAGCTGCCAGGCAGAGAGAAATAAGAAATCGGGATATTGCACTGGACGTAAGGGCCACGATCAAGCCATAGGTTACCAGACTGACTTTTTCCAGACACTTGTCAAGCTGCGCATTGCCTCCAACCAGTCGATGGGAGACCTAATGTCCAGTATTGTGATAGCCATCGATGCTGTGAGCCTTCTTGCCAGCTTCGGAGAAGCGAGCACGGCATATTCTATTCGAAGCATTCATGCAATAAGAATGGTTGCCACGGACAGCGAGAAAACAACGGCGCTATCTATTGCAACAAGCACAAATGCAGGATGTCAGGCCGCCAGGCCCCGGCGAAGGTCGAAGGCGGTTACTGCATGGAGAGTGGGCATGCTTGCCAAGTGGCCGAATGCCCAGAGCTTCGACAGTTGGTAACTGGGGGAAGAGAGCCATTCGGCCTCTGCTTCAGCCACTTCTACTTCCGCGCAGACGCGAACAGAAGAGTACTAGAAGAGCGTTTGGCCTATGAGAAAGCGCAAAGACAGCAGCTAGAGTCCAAGGAACAATCTTGACTAGATCAGCTGATGACGGTACTACGGATGAAAGAGGAGTGGCAGCTCGAAATCGGCGAACAGAGGAAGAGCTACAGGAAGAAAAGCGCAAGCGGTGCCGCCTCGAGTGCGAGAAGCGTGAGCGTGAAGAGAGAGACCGTCTTCGGCCCTTGGTCCGCATTGAAGAGCGACTCGTCGTATCGGACGCAGGAGGTTGGCAGAGACGCCGTTACTCTGTGCCACCGGAGGAAGCCTGGGGTGAAGATGATTGCCAACGATGGGAGGCTTCAAATCGCGGCCGAGCTAGATCAAGAGATAACGCCCAAAGCTACTCACCCGAGGCGAACTATGGGCAAGACCCAAGGTGGGAAACCTATCATCGATGATAAGATCCCTTTTGCGGAGTCGTAAAATCTTCGGAATGTTGTTGGTGTTGTGGCAATATTTCGGACTCCATAGATACTGCAGTCATTCATTACTTCGTTTGTAACGCAGATGTATTATTCATAATCGAATCGGGTGCAACTTTCCGAGGTGTCTTTGGTTTCTTGCTTTGGCTGCAAGCTGATGTATTTAGTACGTAATGCGGAGAGTGATGAGGGACTGAGTAGAATTTAAATGTGATTAAGCTGGTAGAAGGAACATTAGGTAATGCACTATTGAAGATTGAAATTAAGCGGTAGGTTACGCCGTGACTTCACGTGGTGGCGCTAGATCCTGCCCGGGATTCTGGTTTAGGTCCCTAGAGCAACTGTAATTAGCACACCAAGAGTACCTAGTCCCTAAAACTACTGTAACAACCAGCAAGTTTTGCTGTGCTACCATATCAACTACGACCACTGAGTATGAAACACCTACATTGGGCGGTAATAATATCTGCTAGTAGGTATTTTACGGCCGGATGCTGTCTTGGTAAGTGTCTTACTTACGTCTTTCTACCCTAGTCATATTTCCTAGTTTCTGCTGCAATCTCATCATCCGCCCACATGGCGTCTCTGCACACGTCGAGCTTGAGAATCTCCGGCCTCTTGTAATGTCCATTGGCATCAATCCATACCTTAACCTGGCCCAGCTCGCGCTGGTCGATAACGGCTTCAACGAGTGTGTCACCTCGGCCGTCACCCTTCACTGGACTGGCGAGAAAGCTGCAGAAAGGGTGGATCACGGCGCTCCAGCCGCCACCCCTTTTCACCAGCTCCTGCGGTCCCAGGTTCTCTTCCATCCAGCGCAGACATGACTCGTCGACATAGTTGCTGGCACAGATGACGAAGCATTGGCCCGTGAGCGCGTGATTCTTCATCAGAGCCTCGATCTGCGCGTCGGCGACTGCCTCGAACCCCTTCATGGTGCTGAGTGCCGGCCAAGCGCCGGCGTGGATAATTTGCCCTTCTTCAATGAGAGCCTGTCGTGCCATATTCATCGTGTTTTCCCAACAGACCAGACCACTAATTGTTGATATGACGGTTAGTCGTTTCAGGGCCGGAGTTCAGGAGCGTATCAGAGGTATGACTCAATGGAAGTGATTAAGAAATTGAAGAATGATGGGACCATTACCCGATGCGCCCAATGCTTGACGGCCAGGTGCGCAAGGTGTGGCCGCTCCCCTGTGCCCAGACCGCTCGCTCGACGTAGGTTGGCTGTAATTTGCGATGAACACCGAGCAGTGCTCCGTCCCGGTCGATGAAAACCTGCGAATTGAACAGAGTGTGACCTAGAGAGGGGAGTTAAGACAAAATAGAACGGCAAAGCGGGTTTCTTACCATCGACTATTCTCTCGGAAATACCAAGGGAGACAGCAACCCCCGAGTCTTTGCAGGCCTCCATTACTGGTCTCAGCTCACCCCCATCCAAACCGACCCTGACGCTTTGTTCAGCGTACTCCGCTAGAGCCCTGACTTGGTTGAGAGGTGGGTAACATTCTATGAAGTACTGCGACGCCTTGTAAGCATAGGCTTGCTTCATGGCTGTCAAATGATAGGGGGCCGAGAGGAGAACAAGACTCACTGGATACCCCGGCACAAACACCTCCGGGAACACGAGATAATCAACGGAGGATCCGAAGCCTGTGATGCATCTCAGAACTTTGTCAATAGTCGCGTCTTTGTTCATGAAGACCGGCGCGGCATGGACAGCCGCGACGCGAAGGTGGCTCTCCGTTTTGGCCGCCATTTACCAATGCGCTCCAAAGTCTGGATTGTTGGTACAGTCAATGACTATAAAAAGTGGAATGTCGTTGAGGCCTGTCCCGGGACTCTGATGATATCCTACGTACTATCAGGCGCGAGTTGAATGAGAAACCCCGCAGTTCCGGTATACATGTCAGACGAAGTTCCCGGACTAACTCCTCAGCAATAAACTTTCCGACATTGCTATTGGTCGCTTCTCATGCCATTTTCACACTTAACTCAAAGTCTGCGGAAAAGCAGAATATCATTGATACTGGCTAACGGAATACGGACGCATATCAGATGGGTACTAAACATGCCCTACATCCAGTAGCGGGTCAGCTGGCTACCGTAGAAATGCGGAAGCACCCTACGGACGCCCATTTGGCCGTGGGCATTTGGCGCCACCAGCTACGGGGAATGCGTGACATAGTAAGGCTGCTGGAGAATTGCCTGCGGCGGTAGAAGTTGGCTGTAATACGACGGCTGCGGCGGCGGGACTTGCGCCTGCGTCTGGAACAGGGGGTAACTAGCTGCTTGCGGGTTGGACTGGAAGGCTAGCGGTTGTTGCGGCTGTGACGGGACGAAAACAGCCGCTTGGAGATTGAACCGGAACGGTGGCGGAGGCGGGTTGGGCCAGTTGGGGTTGTAGATCGTGCCGGACATAGTGGTTTCTGGTTGGGGTATCTGACCGAATAGAATACAGGTCTGCTGTTGTGTTAGAACTCGTCTTGCGTAGTGGTTATTAATAGCACTTTCATGATGGAAAGGGGGCGGTGTGCCGCATTTTATACAGCTATGGAACACGTCGATATGCGGGACGTTCTTGTCATATGGGGGAATCAGTGGAGATGTGATCATAGTCATACTGCTTCAATTTGAATGCGATTGAGCAGTTTACCGTGATGTAGTAAGTGACTTTTATGGTCCATAGGGGCTCCTGTATTGCCTACTTAGTAGCCGCCTATATTCGTATATGAGAGTTATGCTTGCTCGGTGAGTGCAAATCAGTCATGATTACTATTGCAAACCAATACATGTCGAATAACATGCTTCGAATCAAACTTTTCTCAAAGAAATAGTGACCCTAAACAAATCCACGTTAGCGATGGAGTTATTCCACCAAAGTCACAGCTGATGATATAGAGTATGGAACTGAGTCGTTACTCGAAACACACGCCACATTACTAATAATCCTGCCACGTTGGGATGAGCCTATCACACAGCCACTTCGTATCTAGGCGACACCTTCGACTATACCATGTGATTAGAGCAAACTTTGATCTAGTCTCGTATCTACGTTCCAGTGTCAGCGGTAAAGGGGGTCTAGTCCTCTCCCTCGGTCTTGACCAGAGGCTTCTTCTCCTTTCTCCCTTCTTCCACCTTCGACCTTATCTTGTGCCTAGACGAAATCTTCGCCTTGAGAGCCTTCATCATCCGCTCCAGGTTGCCCCTGTTCTCCGCCCAGAAGAGACGAGCACTTGCAGCATGAGCAGACTTTGCACCACGATTTATTTTCTCGCGCCGCAGGTCTTGCAGCCCAGCAGATAATAATCCCCCCTTCTCTTTCGTGGTGTATTGCTTTATTCGCGCCTCTGGCGGTGTTCTGGTTCTGCGATGACGATGAGGTGATGCTTGAGCAGGGGCGGTTGATATTTGTTGACATCTTCGCTTCGGGGCCGTGAAACGTAGCTCCGGACAAACTTGCAGTTTAATACTATCGAATATTGTAAAGTATGTTTCCCAAAACTGAGGTACGATTCGTGTATCGGCCGGTATCGCCCTAAATACGAGGCCTGTATAAGTTAAAAAATTAACAATGCTTTCGGGAAGCCGGCCGTAAGACTTTGCATCCCCGTTGGTTTTGACCGTTTTAATCAATTCTGGTCCAGGCAAAATCCTCAATCTCGGTATCCAGTTAGTTTTTTTCCTTCAAGATATCTGGCTCGAAGAAATTCGTGGGGGCGTTTATGTGGCCAAATTTCGCAGGGCTGCATACTCGGCGTCATCTTTCCCAGTTGATCAACGACCTCTCTCGGGTTTCCGTTATCGCATAATGGGAGAAAGTCGACAACGTGTCGTCAATATTCTTGCGTGAAATGTACTCTACCAATCCTTGCCTTGACATTGCCTGGCGGAATAGTCCGTTTCATCTTCGACTGCCAAGGCCGCCAGGATCGGTTGTCCCCCTTCTCCAGGATGTATATGTATTGATCCCGTAAAGGAAATACCTTGCCGGTATGTTGATAGGATGCTGGCCGACGGTTAGATAATCGCTCACGTTAGCTCAAGTGCAGTGGGATGCAGGTGAGGGGAAGGTGATAACGACGTGAGACGGATCTGTGATCAAAGCGGAGGCAGCTTTCCATACACGACACTGAGCTAATTCATAACTTGGAAATATACCTTTAGCCCCGGTTCCACCGGCAGCGCGTTGTGGTTGTGAACGACAATTGCAGCAGCAGATATTGTATCGCGCAACGAAGAAAGAGAAGATTTCACCCCGAAGAGCCCCACAGGCCTTGTTAAGCTGGAAGGGAACCGTAGTGTTAGATACGAACAGCTGTAAACTAAACTCAGTAACCTACCGACAGGAGTCAAGCTGTGGCCTCTGGGCCGTCGGGATTCTTGTCGGGTTATCTCAGGAGCGCCAATTGTCTGTAGGCCTTCTGGATAAAGGCCTGATCCCCTGATTTGAATCATGGAGCTCGAGGACAGGTAGTGGTCTACTGTCTCCCGCCAGTATTGCCCTTATCGTAGAGAGACTCCAACAGACTTGGTGCGCTTATGGCCTCTTCCAGGACTAGGCTTCCGCTTCTCTGATGTCTTGTTCCTAGTGTCGCCTGGAATAGCGCTGATAACCCCCGTGTGGGAGTCTAAGATAGTTGTTGGGCACTGATAAATAGAGTGTCGAGGAAGGCGTTCTGATATAAGAGTGTGGCCAGATGGGTTTGATGGGGATAAGAGCTGTGGGTGGTGATAGGAGCGGTGACGAGTGGTCTCAGAGGATATAAATATGTTGTGCCTCAAGATATTCGTGATAAATGTTTTATCCATCAGACTGAGAAGAGTATAGGCTTAAGAAGGGTGTCTTGTAATTCTTATCTAGGTATCATGTGATTTGGGATTTAAATTAACGGGGAAGTTGAAAGATCACTCTTCTGAAATGGTTTGTCTGTGCGGAAGATTATATCATCATTGCTGCTAACTTTTGCCTATTAAGGACTATGGGAAGAACATCATTCTATCCGCACTGGCTCCAAGCGCCAAAGCATCACCTGAGGTGATCATAAGAGGTACATAGAGTGGGTGACGAGCAGGATAATCCCACGGGCCACGACAACCACATAGATTTGGATGCCGCCTCCAGCTGAGGAATGATCGAGCCCATTGCTGCTGCGGACTGGCCTTTGACAGGCCGCCGGCTCGGCCTGCGTTGGCGTCTTTTCTTGGTCTTTGACGACCGCTTTTTCGGTTTTGGCTTTGGTTCAGCCTCAGCTTTAGCTTTCGCCTTAGCCTCGATTTCGGTTGGGGCCAATCGGCTCTCCCCGTCAAAATGGATGGCTCGGTATGAGACGTCCACCTCGACGCCAAAGGCCGTCGTGCTCTCTCTCGGCTTCTTTATCGGAAGCGGGGCGCCGGACGACTCGCCCCTCGGGTCGTATCTTAGGGGCGTCTGTAGTACTCTCCCGCCCTCGTGTTGGCGCGTGGCGGACGCAGCCTCTTGACGGGGTTGTCCCTCTTTCCATGCTCAGTCCCTCTCTTGAGTTGGAAATGCAGACCCTACATCCGCAGAGGCACCATGATGTTGCCAGTATTCATCTCCGTAAGACACAGTAATCTATTCACCCCATCGCAAGGTCGCAGATTGCCTTATTCAGGCTCTGATAGATAGGGATTCTATACATGGCTCGGACGGCCAACCCTGCAGCACCGGCCAGTCAGGGTATCGGCAGACTCTGGACCAGATAGTTGGGGGACCCTTGATTGCATCCACGAGCCATACCACGAGGCGGGCCAAAATGGGAGCCCATCGAGGATCTTCGGGCATCAGGAGGCGAGGAAACCCGAGACCGGGCACGTCGGTTCGGAAATGGGATTCTATTTGAAGACTCAGAGGCCCCGGGATGCTATTTGGAGGAGAAGGCGTAACGTCATGGTTATTGGGTACGGTCGTTACTGTGTCCCAAGCGTATGGCATCGGTTGCTGTTCTTCGTACGAAGACGGCTGGGTTAGAGGTGAGTCACACATGAGACTAATCAAGTTTGAGGGCGAGGCACCGAAAGGTCCTGTATGCTTAGTCCAGTCGTCAGTTGAAATATGGAGAACCGAACAACCATATGCGACCAACGACTATATTTGATTGTTCAATCAAACTAATGAGAGCATGTAATCATTCGGCTTTCCCCAAAAACGTCCATGAGAATATAAAGAATATTATAACGGTGATGGGATATACGCAGGAGGTCAGAGTGGCTCAACTATCATGACCAAAGCCTGATGAGGAAGTGCCGCTCCGGCCGACGAGCAGTCCCTCGGTGCTGATTCCTCCACAATCACGAGCGGTGGCTGGGTACCACACAGCTGTTCCGTTGTCCATTGCTTTATTGCCGTCTGAGACTTCGAATCAAGCCCTTCTCTGTGGCATCTGACAGCATCTCCGTCTTTCGAAGTTGCAGCAGCTGGATCTTCTGTTGATACCAAGGCACATATCCTCGAAAAGACCGTCATGGCGATGTAATTTTCGTTTGCGCCGACCGTTGAAAGGAATTTGAGCCTTCGAATTCTCTGCAGTCTGTCTTCTGTGATCGACATGTCTTAGTCATCGATCTGGAATCTAAGCAGCTTGATGGACGGGTAGCTGATATACGATTTGGTGGGCGACAACGAAATGTCAATTGTGTCGCGTAGTCAATATCAGACTCATGATCTCCTTCCGCGATGGGCTCTGCCTTCCGTCATGGGCTGGAATTTTCGTATATCGCTTCTCACGTTAGGTGGTCTTGTCACCAGCGACCTGGAGGCGGAGTACGTATCAACGCTGTCCCATGCCAGGAACAGATGGTATCGATCATATATAACATACTATAAGTAGTTCGACCCAGTGTGTCGCCTCAACATGGGTTTGAAGGTTATGGTATTGATTGCCACTACTTAGTCTTTTATACCACTAGGTAGACTTTTCCGCATCTCATCCTAGCAAAGCTTCGCACCCCCTAACCCATACTCTTTGTTAACCTCGGAATGCCCGAAGATGTACCTCCTTCGTCAGAGCCTCACAAAAACTTAGGCTCACCTTGGACGAGCCGCTGTGAGGATCCAGCACGGAGGACAAGAATCTCGCAGTCGGCGATTCTGTCAAATTCCTTGTCCAGGAAACGGAGAAGAAGTGAAGACCCCACGATGTCTGCCGTGTGGGCTCTCGGCATGCCTTGCCTGTGGGCTACTGCCCACCGTCCAGCAGAAGGTCAGGGCCATTCTTCAGAAGGCCGTTCAGAGCGTCGCCGGCTGTCAAGGTCTACCCGCCGTGGTCCTCGTGACCGGGTCGGAGGCAATCATCCTGTCCCTTGATGGTCGCCGTCTACTAAGCAAGCTCTTTGTGGTTCCAGTTGGCCAGCATGAAATGTGTCTAATCGACTGGGGAGGATCAATCTACGTATGTTCGTTCTTGCGCCCTACGCTTGAAGACTCGCCAACCTTCTATGCCGTACATTGCGTAGGAATTTTATCAAGGATTAATACGGTTGTTGAGAGGAAAAGGTATTGTTTGCGTTGTAAGTGACATGGTGCCACACAAATGGTGGTTGTCAAGGTCGGTTCTTTGTTAAGGGCCCACCTAACCCCGAATTGGACCCCTTTTCCTTATCTTTTATCATTCCTTTATCTTATCGCTATCAGAAGCAATGAGGGTATTTTAAGTGGGGCATATACCCCTCGCTGCCCCTCGATGCTACATTCAATGGCTCTAGCTGAATCCCGAGAAGCCGTTATGAGTTTGAGTCATCGCGTGACCAAAAACCAACAACCCGGGAAGGAATTAGGTCGCGACAGATCCTTTACTGAGAATTTTTCGATGAGAACGATTTGAGATCGCAGTCGACGAACTGACGCGTATCTCCCAGACTCACACAAGGACCGTAGCGCTTCGAATATCAGACCCATTCGCAAACATGGCGGACGCTATCACTGAAGCCACCGCTAAGCTGGTGCTGGATGAGGTCACGGGTGAGATGGTATCAAAGAATGAATTGAAGAGGTATGCGCGCGATAGAAGTACTCTTATTCTTCCTTAACTAGATGTGTTGCGAACTGACGCATGTGTAGTATGTCTGTCGCGTTATACCTTGCTGCGAACCCTTAGCTCCCCTTTTCAAATAAACCTGACATAAACAGAGAGAACTCAGAAGCGAGCGAAGAAGGCCGCTGCCGACAAGGCCAAGGCAGCAGCGCCAGCACAACCGAAGGAGAATGCGCCGAAGCCAAAAGAAAAGACCGAAGAACCCACGATCGATCCTGATGCCATGTTCAAGCAAGGCTTCCTAGAGGATGTCTATAAGGAGCGGCCGGTGAAGCCCGTGGTCACGCGATTTCCGCCGGAGCCCAATGGTTAGAAGCACCTTGGCTTGTTTATACCCTATCCTACCGCGGCGCATAGTTGTTGACATAAGTTAATGGCAGGCTTCCTCCATATCGGCCATTCCAAGGCGTGGGTGAATATCAGCTTGGCGAACTCTTGTTCAGCGTACTGATCTTGGTCGCCCAGAATTGCGGTAAACTTCGGCTTTGCGAAATATCACGGCGGCCAGTGTTATCTGCGATACGATGATACGAATCCGGAAGCGGAAGAGGAGAAATACTTCGTTGCTATTGAAGAGATGGTGCGGTGGCTGGGCTTCTCTCCGGCCAAGATCACATACTCAAGTGACAACTTTCAAAGACTGGTATGGCATGGTCACGGTATTCGAAGTTTTGGCGAACCCTGAGCTGATTCGTTTTCAGTATGACATGGCCGAGAAGCTGATCGAGCTTGGCAAGGCTTATGTCTGCCACTGCAATGGTATGTTCTCGAGAAATGCAATCCTATACGTGTTCCGCGTACTGAATGGACCTAACTATTGGCGATAGACGATGAAATTAAAGCCCAGCGAGGCGGCGCTGACCGGGGCGGACCACGATTCCGATGCGTACATGCAGAGCAAAGCATAGAACACAACTTAGCCGAATTCAGGGGCATGAGAGACGGAAAATATAAGCCTAGAGAGGCTTTCCTTCGAATGTTGCAGGACATTAATGATGGTAACCCTCAGGTACGTATGACTACATCTCGCATTGGGTGCCCTTATCTGCTTCTGCGATACATGCAGCTAAGTCCTTCATAGTACGTTTCAACAATCTTACTATCAGTTCCTATGATCGGTGTTCTCTAAATAAGGACCACTGTGGTGGTTCGGTATTGCGCAGAAGGTTAACGTGTAATAGGATGTGGGACCTCGCAGCATATCGGGTACTCGAGAAGCCTCACCATCGAACCGGATCAACTTGGCGTATATATCCGACCTACGATTTCACGCATTGTTTGTGCGATAGTTTCGAAGGCATCACCCACTCATTATGTACTACCGAATTCATTCAAAGCAGGGTATCGTACGAGTGGTTGAACCGGACCCTTGGTGAGTCCTTTTCTTAGACTATAATCTTCTTCATGAGTACCGTCGATTACGTATAACTGCGTCTCCAACCGCCTCCCCCAATTACATGTTTCAGCCCATGTCTTTCTGAAGACTAAACTGCTGGACTTTCCAATATCACTTGTGGGCACTCGCTGATGATCAATGTTGCAGGTGTGTACGAGCCCATGCAGAGGGAATATGGTAGACTTAGCTTAACTGGAACTGTCCTCTCCAAGCGAAAGATTCTGAAGCTTGTCTCTGAAGGTATTGTTCGCGATTGGGATGATCCGAGATTATTCACATTGATTGCTATCAAGCGACGAGGAGTCCCTCCTGGTAAGTAACACGCCATTGGGCTTTTTGGAGGCCCTTGCCGGCTGTTCGAGCGAAGATTGGCTGACCTTGATATTGAACAGGCGCTATATTGGAATTTGTCAATGAGTTAGGAGTCACTACAGCACCTTCTGTAAGCTCCTATGTCTACTTTCTGCTTCACGCTGAGTTAGGGGAATCTATTCCCATGAAGAGACGTCTTCTTACGTGTCTTCCCTTGTTCTATTGGTTTGATAATATTGATCACTGACCATGAGAAACACAGGTCATCCAAATGAAACGCTTCGATCAATCAATCAGGCGCTATCTCGAGCGGACGGTACCTCGCCTTATGCTCGTACTAGATCCCCTCCCTGTCGTGATTGAGGGGGCAGAAGAATTAGAACTCGATGTGCCCTTCTCACCCAAGGTTCCTGAAATGGGCTCCCATAAAGTCAAGTTCACTCCGACTGTCTACATAGACCGAAGCGACTTCCGTGAAGTCGACAGCAAGGACTACTTCCGGCTAGCGCCCGAGAAGTCTGTTGGTCTCTACCAGGTGCCTTATCCGATCAAGGCTGTTTCCTTCAGCAAGGACGAGGTAACCGGGAAGGTGACGGAGGTGCGCGCAGTGTTCGACAAGGAAGGCAAGAAGCCGAAGACCTATATCCAGTGGGTTGCATCGGGGTCTCGAGAGGTGGAGGTGCGCATCCACAACTCGCTGTTCAAGTCCGAGAAGCCGGAGGACGCGGAGGGAGGATTCCTTAACGATCTCAACCCGGAGAGTGAAGTCATCTATCCTAACGCCCTGGTCGAGTCGGCCGGCTATGACGAGGTGAGACGGAGGGCACCTTGGCCCGAAGCTGCCGGTGAAAGCGAGCTTGGGAAGGGCGGTCCCGAGTCCGTCAGGTTTCAGGCAATGCGTATCGCGTACTTCGTAAGTCCTTTGGTCCTTTCGACCGGTTCGAATCACTATATGTATGCCCTTGCAGGGTGAATACGATACGGAGCTTTCCTCCACTCATCAGCTAGTCGTTTTTCACCCCCCTTTTGCGGTATTGAACTAACCATTACGCGTCTAGGCGGCGGACTCGGACTCTACGGACGAGAAAGTGGTGCTGAACAGAATTGTGAGCTTGAAGGAAGATGCCGGCAAGAGTTAAAGCATCGGTTTGCACTCCATGAAATATGCGGAACCGTGATGGTGTTGGAGGTCCTCGTAAAGGCATTTTATGTGGTGGTTACGGGCCTTGCGGTCTTGCAGCAACTACGACACTGCGGGTCTCCTGCCAGGGTGTTGGATCGCGAATGAAGTCATTTGGTGTAGGAATACCCCCGTACAATCTCGCAAGCCAAACGATTTTGATATACTGCAAAGACATTTTGAGATGATGATCTGGGAACTCTGGATCAATAGGCAGCTCATTGGACGGGTAATTCCCTTCATGTGAAACGTGTGGCTTATGAGGTAAAGCCGGATTTCGGATGGCCGCGTTTTATCAGTCTAAACCGTCAATTCCCAGCCCCCTCATCCAATTTGGACATATTACCTTATCACGCATCCTTTACGCGAGCGCTGAGTACACACGCTGAATATGTTTGCATGAATGTACAAGATTCATACCCAACTCCGACAAATATCTCCCAAATCATCTTGCTAGCAATCCCTCCGAGAGAGGTCGACGTCATTCCTAGATCAACTTCTTTACCAGTGTGTACATGGGTACTACTTCGTCAACTCAACCGGGTTATCAGGTTATCACGCAATAGCATGTCAGCGGCGTTTACTTCGTTATCGGTATCGCCTTTCATGCAGCAAGTACCAACTCCAGCGCCGCCCTCGTAGCTGCACCTCTTTCACGCACGCACCCAGGGAACTTCCCGTGACTTAGCCCTTACGCCCTGAATCAGTAAAACAGTAGGACACGCACTTCCCATATATTTCTCGTCGAGAGAGATGCAATTACCCTAAGACTACTTCCAGGGACATAGGCTCGGACTGAGCCGGTAGAGAACATGTGACTACAGTTGCGGAGTTGCAGGTAGAGTAAGGGAGGGCGGTTGAATGCGACGTCGAGGAGCGGGGGAAGGGAGCATCAAGCGAGAAACCACCACAATTCGCTGGATAAAGAACGCGGGACGCAGTACCCGGGAATTCCTCTCGCACTCGGTCGCTCGCTGGCGCAAAGAAGGGAAGGGAAATATTGGATGACGTGTATCGGTAGGTCCTGGATACTACCTCACTGCCAGAAGCAAACAGCCGCGCAGATAATAGGTATGGAGGCAATCAAGCGAGCAAGCATGGAGGCTGGCTGGCAGGCAAACAGACCCTTGCGCTTATTGCTGCTTGCAGCTTGCCAACTTTGCGGATGAATCAAGGCGGTGGGATGGAAAGAAGGCGTAATGCCCTTTGAGGGTGTGTCGCTTTTATATAAGTGATTGCGGGCTGCTGCCTTGGTGTCTGGAAAGAATGAATGGTATTCTATGGAGGCGCAGAGAAATAAGAAACCAGACAAACGATATCGCAACCTGCAAGCGTATTCAATACCCTCGCCCTAGTTCTTCATATTTTCGTCAAGCCATTCGTAAAACCAACCAACCACCCGCGATGCACTGGCGGTCCACCGCGGCCTCTGCGGCCATCCACCTGCCCCTCCTCATCACCGGCCCGGGGCTCGCGGCTCCTGCGCCAGTAGCCTCGGTACGCGCCGCCTCCGCCGGCTGCGGCGCGGCGCCAGGGGCAGTGGATGGAGCCTCGAGGCTCTACAACACGGCCGCCGGCCGCACGTACCGCGTGTTCCTGCCGCGCGACTACAACGAGAACACACCGGCACCTCTGATTCTCTCGTACCACGGCGCCGGCGGCGTCATCGGCCAGCAGGCGGAGCTGGACCGGCTGGCGCGGCCCGAGGTGAATACGGATCACATCGTCGTGTATCTCCAGGGTAATGCTGTGAGTGCGCTCTATCTCGTGGTGATGTCGCGGGCTCGTCTCTGAACCCCCCTCCCCGAAACCGTCGGTGCTGAGTAACGGGGCGTATTGGCACACGCGTAGCTCCGTATCCTAGCTTGTATTGGGCGCGAAGCGGCTCTCGGACTAGTCACTATGCCACCAATACTAACCGTATCGTCTTCTGACCAACTGCCATCTGACCAACGATACCTAGGACGACCCCTCGCAGCCCCAGCGCTACACCTGGCAGGGTGCGCCCGAGAACCACTCAGACGACATCGGCTTCACGCGCGAGGCGCTGGACTCCATACTGGCGGCTTACTGCGTGGACCCCTCCCGCGTCTACGCGACGGGCATGTCTCAAGGGGGCGGCTTCGTGGGCCGCCTCGCCTGCAGCGTCGAGATGTCGGCCCGCATCGCCGCCTATGCCCCCGTCGCCGGCGCCTACTACCAGAAGCAGGTCAACAAGGAGGAGGAGTGCGAGCCTGCTACCGTGGACATCGATTGCGAGAGTATGCGGAGAAGGGGCAGGAGGAGGAAAGTGCCTATCACGGCGTTCCACGGCGGCAGCGACGACATCATACGCTACGAGGGCGGGTTCCGAAATGGCGCGTGTCTGCCGGCCGTTAAGCACTGGATAGACCGCTGGGTCGAGGCGGATGGGCTGCGCGGGACTCTGGTCAATGATACGATTGATGGTAGTGACGGGGGTGTGATTATGAGGTATGGTGGCGGCTTGGTGACGCTGGTGTATGCCGGGGATGATGTGGGACATGCTTGGATGTCCAGGTCAAACGGTGTGTCTAATTTTGAGGCGAGCGAATGGATTATGGGATTCTTTCGGAGCCATAGGCTGACATGAGTCGGGGTCCTCGGGCTGTGTGGGAAGTTAATGAGTTTCGGAGGGGATCTTGGCAGGCAAACTCAGGGGCTACGAGAATTCGGTTAGCTTCTGAGGTCGATCTCTGCGCGGATGCTTGGTGTTACATACTCAAAGTGTCCCGAAGTAATAGGTCTCGCAAGCATACAGGAAGATGCAGAGGATCTAGTTACTTAGAGTGTCTACGACGTTCGGGTCGGGTATATAATGGCCTACGTTTAGTCCTCAGTTGGTCCACGGAATAGACCCCGATCGCTCCGTCTTCTTTCCGCAGTCTAGCGTCCTGCCCTTGCTCACCATTTCCCTCCCGGCGACCCCGATCCACTTACGATCCCCAAAGAGTAGCGGTATCAGGTGCTCGCTCATTAACCACACGCTCCAGGACTCCCAGGTGTTCCCCCGAATCACCCTCCCCGAGAGGTCGGCCACCGCTCCCGACTCCTTGCGACAGGCCTCCTCGTACTCGGCGAAAACGCGCGTCAGCGTCTGAAGGTCGGGGTTCGGGTCCGGACCCGTAACGGCGCCCGCGCCCGGCAGGACCGCGTGCAGGCCGTTCGCCAGCAGCACCGCCGACTGCAGCGCCGCGTTGAGCCCAAGACCCGCGGCCGACGTGATCTGCAGGGCAGCGTCGCCGACGAGCACGATGCGGCCGTGATACCAGCGCCGCGCCATGCCCTCGGGCTGCTGCACGAGCCGGGTCCACACAAGGTGGCCAGGGTCGGCGTAGAGGATCTCGCGCGCCTTGACGCCGGGCGCCAAGTGGACGTCGGCGAAGGCCGCCTTGTACGCCTCGGTCTCCTCGGCGCTGAACGAGTGTCGGAAAGGGGTTGGCTGCCCCTGGACCCGCCGGAAGAGCCCGAAGTGGATCCCGCCGTCCCAGGACGTGAGCAGCGTGCAGATGTCCTTCCCATGCCCCTCGTAGAACTCCCCCTTTTCGATGCCGAGCCGTGGAATCAGGTCCGGCGATGCGCTGCCGTAGAGGCACTCGAATGTAGTTAGAAGGGGCTCCTCTGTGAATGACGCAGATGAGGAGCTGTGGTTGTCGGCTGTCGTGGTGGCAGCTTCTTTGTCAGCTAGCTTCTGCATGATGCGTCGTGTTGTGCTATGGACTCCGTCGGCGCCGACGATGATTGATCCTGTCTCCACGCTACCGTCTGATAACCACACACGTACGCCATCCGCCTCAGTCTCGATGTCCTCCACTGCTACGCCGGCCCGAACTTTGGAATGGTTTTCAGGCCCGAGTCCGTCGTACAGGAGCTTTGTTAGACGGGGCCGCGGGAACACCATGCAGGGGTATCCGTGCCTGCGGCTGGTCAGCGTGATGTCTGCGGATTCTCTTATGTACTCATTGGCCTTGTGGCATTGACGATGCGGGATCTTACTGCTCCTCCAGCCATTGGAAAACCGGAACCTCCCTCCGCACTGTACCGTTTAGGTTAACTATGGCAAGTGGGAGTCAGTTATCTCTCCTCTTGACGTGCTCCTTGTCTTTCGAATCTCCGGTCGGAGGGTGTTGCAGGGGCACCTAGTTCAACTAGAAGCCCTCCAAGTTCACCAAGTCAGGGCAAGAACTCTATTATGAGCCTATTGGAGTGGTGACACCGCCGCGGAGAAGGCCTTAGTTGAGTCATAGCTTACGTCTGACCATCTTAGAAAGCGTCCCATAGTTGCCTTCCGCGCTCTCAAGCAACTCCAAACTGTCGAGCACTCGAGACCCGTGCGGCCAGAGAGTGATGCCTGCCCCCGACTCGGTTACAATGGCGGGGTATCGTTCTAGGATTAGGAAATCGATGTCCGCTTTTGCGAGCATGTTGCCTAGTGCGAGGCCGACGGGTCCGCCGCCCGCGATGATGACACGGAATTTCGGCTGGGGAGTAGACATCTCTGTAGTCTAGGATGGATGGTAACAGACCTGGTAGCTTGTTGTTGACCTGCTACCGACTTGGTGCTATTGCTGGATTTATGATTCACTCGTGGTTTGTTGCGGCATGCAAGGCGAGGTGGACGCTTGCAGAGTTGTGGTCGTCGAAGTAACAGGAGTGGATGGACATAAGGAGCCGGGGGCATTAGCGTAAAACATAGCGCACGGGAGACAATAGGCATAGGTCGGCACGGCCACATGTTAATATCTTCCCGGCGGAGGAAGAGCGGATACCGAAGGACCATGGCCCGGATTACGGTCGGCTGGGCTGACGTTCTCCATGTTGCGTTCCTCCAGCGTATAGCTTGCGCACAAGGACCATGTACAAGGGTGTCAGAACTTTTAGCAGCATAATCAGTCCTATTGTGGCTATTGAGGAAGAGTGGTACTATAGCCATGTCAGCTCTAGTGGCGTATTGAGACGAATAACCGAAGAACATGTAATTGTCTAGGCGCTTCCAGATTGAGCTGCTAAAAGAATATCTTACGATACGTTCTCCACAAAAGTTCCAGGCCCCTGCTCCACGGAAATCCAACAGTGGTCAGCTGCTCTCACTCCTTGAAACTGAGTGATCATCCAATCAGAGGTGAGGTCGGTCCCCAGCTCCCTTTAGCACTTACATAGTACAGCTCTAGAAGGCGATCAGCGTGCAGGTAGGACCCCGGCCATAGAAGCCTTGATTCCTTAGCGTTAATGCATAAGTAACGCCGCTGCGAAAACCCCCCGGCTATTGGCTGCTTTGGCTGTTAAGTAAGGGATCTTTAGCTCATCGGATATCCTTGGACTAAAGACTTAGTCTTAACCCCAGCAACTCCAAAGGCGAAGACCTCATCGTTACGACGCCGCGTACAATTCAACGGAGCCCCCACTTGTGCCTCGGCCGTCAGGATATCTCTTGGTCCTTCCCAAATCCGAGCTGCAGATTCCCTATCCACCCGGACTGCCTGACTTCGGCTTATGCGAAGTCGATATGTGAGATAGAAGCTGAGTATCGGAAGTTGTCGAAAGTAGATAATGTAGAACAATACAAGTCTACAAGTCATCATATTGCGCTATAATTATTTGGTGCATCAGACCACAGGATCCTGCAACAGGAGAAGACCATAATATTCTGCCTATGAATTCGGCACACTGGGTGCGACAGAAGGAAGCTGACGGGGTGTTACTCTAGCCGAGTCCAACTCGAGTTGACCGTCAAACTCACAACCTATGCATCGTGTCTCGAGCGCCCCCTTTGGCGACATGAAAACGAAGCACCGTTGACTTGCATCACCCAGTACTACCGCCGATTTCAGACAGCTCGCTCGATTTACATTACGAATATGAAGATCCGTGTATGATTGGACAACCTAAGACAGGGGGCGGCAGGGAGCGAGCTAGGATCAGATTGCGGCTACGATTTGTCTAAGTCTGCACAAACCCCGACTGATGGACATTGATAGGTCAACAAGACGTTGAAGCATTCTTTTGGCCTGATACTAAAACTATCGGGCTCCGCGTAGGGCTGAAGTATCCGACATCAACGCAATTCTTTGCCTAATAACTGTTACAGCACTGAATGACTCCATCAATACCGCCTTCCAAACCTCAGTCCTCACCATATCTTCTAAATCTTCTCTTATCCTTATCACTTTACGGATTCCCCTACTACCACTTCTACCCTTAGCCCTATTACATCCACCCCGTCTTTCACTAATCTTGCAAATTACCACACCTATTACTCCAAGCTTTACTGCTCCAACCTCCGGGTGATTCAATCGTCGCCAACGAATAACGGGTCGCCAGAACCATCAAGGTAAGAGACTGTTCTCGAAGCAAATTCAAAGCCACCAACCACGCTCAGTTACTGTAGAGTCAGCCCTAAGCCTGGCTGCATATGAGACCCTGACATCGCACTGAAACATTTGCAGCTGAAGAAGTAATTATTACCGGTTGACCTTCAAGCGGTCCTAGCTAAAGTGGGAGGGTATTGAGGCCTCCTTAAATACACAGAAAAACCTGTAGCTTGGAGAAAAGCGATGGCGGAGGTGGCTGTTAATAGTCCCATATAGTGTCCCGAACCATTGGAGCTAAAACCGAGCTGAGCGGTATGGACCCAGCAGAGGCTGGGTCTGACACTACACTACTCAAATATTTCAGTTACTTCCATCCACAACTACCAGACCTTCGCCTATACCAATGACGAAAAATCTACTACTATTCTACTATACCAAAGTCCTACCGTTCTAGTCTCGCAAATGCTTCGACTACTCGTCATCCTCATGTGCCTCTGCGCTCCACTGCAAGCAACCCCCCCGCTTGGTCGTAAGGATACCGCACCCGCCGGATCCCAGCTCATTCCCGGCCGTGGAGTGCCATGGATCGATGAGATACCGAGTCGCCGAATCGAGCGACTCAAGCGAGGCCCTGGAATCGCCAACGCCGCACGCCACGCTAGCCGTGAGCAGAGGTCGGAGCCGGACAACATCACCTGCAGCGACCTGCCACCCGCGAAATTGCCGATACGCGCAGCGCTTAGGACCTGCTCGGCGTTTCTGAAAACCATTGGCGAATCCCTTTTCCAGGCAAGGCACGAACCTACCAACTGGTGTACCCTCACTGTCTTGGGCGACCCTGCCGTCATCTGGGGTTCGACTCATGAGGAGCGGAAAACGAGCGCTAGCAAGTCCAAGGACGTCGCCGCCGGCGTCGACCAGATCCTGGAGAAGTGCTGCGACCATAAGGAGCGTTGCGGCGGATGGGGACCTGCCTGGGGCAATGGCGATATATTAATTACGCTCAGCAATTCAGAGGAGCCGCATGCGTATAAGTCTGGTGGCCAATGAGTCAGTCTAGGTAGGTGTGCGGGAGGGATGGACCATGAAGAGGGCTTTTTTAGATCAAGCGTCTTCTTTGAACTGGGAAGGCAGATAGGGGGCGGGTGGCCGGGTATTGAGGTTTTGGTGACGGAACAGTGTCTATCGGTCCTTCAGTATGATATGACTACTGCGGAGATAGGCACTGGATAGTATCTGCCTTCATAGTGATAATCTACCTTCACGGATATTTTTTCCATCACGCCGACCTATACCTCCGCTAGACGCCCAGTGAAGTCCAGCATGTTTCTTTTGCCAGTTCTCCGGTAACCGTGAGCCCATGTGGAACTCCCACAGCTTCCGGTTGAATCTGCCTTTTTTTAACGGAGCCGCGTCCTCGCCATACATGGATGCCCTTCCGGTAATCTCCTTCGGCGCTGCTCCGTCTATGAATTGTATGAGGCATGGTGCGAGGTCATAGGCATTTGTCTCGTAGTATGCCAGATTGAACTCGTACTCAGGCGAGCTGACCTCATAAGCCATTCCTTGGACCTCTTCGCCAGGCTCTCCGTCAATCAGAGCTTTATAATCTCCTCATTTCGTGAGAGAATATCCCACAATTTTGGCGGGCCGCATCTTTGACTCTTCATCCAAGTCCAGGATGCCCTTAAGCGTTGATTGATTGGTCAATGCGCGGTAACGAAAGTAAGGCGTGGGTTCATATCTCGCTGTTGGCTCCTTCGCTGTGATTGCTCTCCCCCTTCACATTCTCACCATCCGCGAGCTTTGAGAGGTATGGCGGTGGATCTCCATCGAAGCGACGCGTTTTCCTGGTTTACGTAGGTAGATGAGATGGAGTCGGCAGTCTGGCATGAGTTGAATCCATAATATCAAAGATGGTTGAGTCTTGATTGGAAAGCTATGTAGCTCATATTCAACTCGAGTGATGTGTCTCAACTATGTATAGAGCGGCCTGTTGGTTACTCGGCTGCAGCTTTTGTGATTGGCGGAGAGCATGGCGGGAAACTAAACGGCGAAGTGGAAAGCGGAGACAGTTCCTGATGGGGGATGTAAAACTCAGCCGCGCAGTGGACAAGGAACTCTACCCCATTTCCGTACTGTCCTAGTTCTATGCGCTGTGTGCATGTGCAAGTAGTTGAAATAGGGGCTAGAATAAGGTTAGACGACCCACTTATCTGTGGATATATATAGTCCTGTAGTCCCCTCCCCCTTCGATTTCCAGAGCTTCTCATGAAAGAAACTGCTGTGAATTCCCGGGAATTCACGGAAGAAAGCCATCGAGTAGGCTGTTCGGCTGGTGGTCGGGTCTTACACCGCACGGCCATAGGCACATGTTAAGGAGGCCTTCAATGTATGTTGTTTTTCAACATTGCTTTTGTGCAGTGACTGTCGATCGTAAGAAGACAGCACCGTACCGCCTTCGAGAAGGGACCGCTATGTTATCGTTCGCATGTTGCTGCGCACTTGCATACCGTTACGACTCTATCACATCGTAGCGCGGCGAAACGGCCCGAGAGTTGCTCTGAGCGGCTGTCAATAGGCGCACGCCCACGTGCAAGTGTCTAGGGTTGTAATTGGTGAGGATTTGATTATGCTGGGCAGCGGAACTGCATCAAAGTCTTGGCTGTCTTGGCGTTCTTCTCCTGGACCTCTGAGAAACCTGCAGTGCTCACGTGCATGATTGCCTCTTTCAATAACCTTCCGTATTCGTACGAGGGTCTAGACTATAGAACGTGTAACATATTAGATATCGGGCATGGCGTGGCGTTCGGTTGTTCGGCGAGGAGGTCTTCTTACCCGCACCATACGGGGTTCAGCTCCCTTCGTTGGTTCGGTATTCCGTATAAAGCTGTTGCTCCGACCAGCTCATTGAGTAATTGATATTCAGGGTTTCTTGTCAGGCTGTTCAGTTTCGTAACACAGTCATTAGGTTCCCTTGTCTAACTATCACCATGTGGTCAGCGCTTAGTCTCACTCAGCTGGCTTTACTGCCAACTGCTGCCTTTGCTGCCTATTCACTGAGAGAAGTTGGTGCACGCAACACGCTGGTAGGAAAGCCCTAATTCGTACGCTGCCAAAGCTCTACGGCAACCTCGCTAACAATTTACTATAGGACTGGCGCATCTGGCTCGAGAGTAATGGGAAACCTGTTTCCTTCTGGCACGACGTGCCCCTATTTCCGGACGAGGAGAACCATCGTCTTGTCAATATGGTGGTGGAGATCCCCCGATGGACCGATGGAAAGATCGAGCTTAAACGCAGTGAGCCCTTGAGTAAGCTCAGCTACACCCTATTTCCCGTCTTAGGATTGCGATCTAACTAGAGGGCGCACCCCAGACCCGATCTTCCATGACGACAAGAAGAAGAAGCCAAGATTTGTCGAGAGTGTTTGGCCCCACAAGTCGTACCCCTTCCTTTACGGGTCCCTCCCCCAGACGTGGGAGAGCCCAAACTTCAACCACGACTTTACCAACGAACCAGGAGACAATGACCCAATGGATGTTTTCGACATCGGGGGAGAGTAGGTTCGCTTGAGTTCACTCGAAGATCACAACACTGACTGCATGAAGTCCTGGATATGTCGGCCAAATCAAGCAGGTGAAAATCTTAGGTGGTCTGGCCCTAAACGATGTGAGCTTTTACCCTAGCGATACGTATTGTCACAACGTCTAACATTAGGGCTTAGGGTGGTGAAACCGACTGGAAGGTCCTTTCCATTGATGTGCAAGATCCTCTTTCTGCTTTTGTCAACTCTTTCGAGGACATTGAGAAGTATCGCCCTGGCCTCATCAAGGCCTATTACGACTGGTTTACGGTGAGTGATGCTGCACGCCGACTATTTGTCGAACCAGTTAACTGATGAATCTGAATTTCAAAGTACTACAAGGTGGCTCGTGGAGATGACGTGCTCCCCATCGTCGGCGGTGCCTATCAAGATTCAGCCTTCATGCAGGGGACCATCGAAGAAAGCCACGGCTTCTGGCAGGAGCTGGTTAGAGGCGAGGTTGACAGCAACGAGATCAACTACAATCAGACTTCGATTAAGGGCCTCGACAGCTACATCAGCAAATATCGCACGACGGCTGCATTCGATATCCCGCGCCGGTCTTCCATTTTGCCACCTACTCCGAAGCCAGAGCAATATGACCGGTGGTATTACCTTGACGAGGATTTCAACTTGATCGAGCTGGAATAGATGTTTTCGTAGGCCGAAGAGGTACACGTGACCGTGTACGATGGATCTGTTGAATAGGAGTTGGAATTGGGGTACGACAACCCACACCCTCTGTCAATATATAGAGTTGCCTAGATCCCAACCCCTCAAGGCTGGTTACATAATATGGAATCCAATTGGCATTCAGCCTAACCTCTACCAGGACCAAGCTAATTGTATTGTGAACATTCCGTATCCCCATGAAGGGCTTAGATGATCCTGGCTGAGAGTTTACATTACATTATATGCTTTGTCCCTCGTATCTTCCATATAGTTCAACATATCCAATCCGACTCCATTTACTCAAGCACGGTATCAAATGCTTTTCGGTCGGAAAGAACAAATAGACAATGGATTCAGGTATTAACCCAGTAGGATTATTTCTTATAGCTACCAAGCTAAGCTAGCAATTTAACCAACACTTACGCGGCATTAGACTTGCAGTACAACTTATGCGTCTTTCAGATAACAGACAGCCCATTTTGCTTAATAACCCCCTTAACGAAGAATAGGAGAAAAAACCCCGATTTCTCGCGCCGCTGCACTCCCGACTGCGACGACAACTGTTGCTGCTGCTGCTAGCTGTTCCCTTCTTATAGCACCTGGGCGAGCGCCGCCCCGCGTTAAGCGCCGGGATCACGGTAAACGGTAAGCTGGCCGTGACGATGCTTGGTCGGATTTGTTTCTGCGGGTTATGTGAGAAATAATTCGGCAACTTGGGAGCCTCACCTCCTGGACAGGCCTTCGACGCATAGTTATCGATCTCTTGGGGCGATAGCCCTTACCTAGTAGATTCAAGTCTTACGAAGGTACCTGATTAGGATTAAGCCTCACTTCAATCCACGCCTTCCCGTTCGGTGTCGTTAATTTACGTTTCAACTGCTTCGCTTCTTCATTTGTCGCAAAGCGGACTCTGATCATCGTCCGCGGGGGTAAAACCGCTCTGAAGATAGAAAGCAGGTGATTGTCGAGGGTTATATACCCCTGGCCCCCGAAATCCACGATGCGGATGAGCGGGTATGTCGCAACGATTGCTTGACGCTCCTCAAGTGTAAGGCTTCGAAGTGCCTTGATCGCGGCCTGGACGTCTTTGCCATCTTGGAGCGTTCCTCTCATAGAGTCCTTGGACCAGCCAATATTACCAACGTACACATAGGGCTCACCCATCGCGGCAGCAGTGTATATTGTAGAAGCGGTTTCTTTTTCCTTCGGTTGTTAGGATAGTGTTCAGTGTTAATCTCGTCCAAACTTCTCCGAGTCAATTTCGTGCTAGACCGTTATTACCCAACGGGGATAACGGTCAATCATATAACTAGACGTTGGGCTTCGGGAAGGTTGAGCTGGTTACCGGATCGATAGCATCCACGTCAGTAGTCAATCATATAACCAGGCGTTAGGTTTCGGGAATGTCGAGTTGGTCACCGGACCGACGGCATCCACGTCAGTAGTCGTAAGGGCAGGTCGCAAAGGCCGCTCGATGGCTTATCCGATCCAGAGGACGGATAAAAATGGTAGCGCCTCAACCTATCGCTGCACACCCTCAAGGAGTAGTGCCGAGACAATGATCTCGCCACAAATGGAGCATTGCCAAATGTATATCCACATTGCGCTGCGGGTGACCGATTGGCTGTGTCTAAACATGACGCTGTTGGCCCCACTATGCGCCAATGTACGGTCCTAGATGGCCTCCTACGTAAATCTAATATAGAGGGCTTCGCCCTCCTCTGGCTCTATCCGATACTAATACACTTGATCCCAGCCTCATACCTTCGTCACATCTCAACATTTGCCACCACTTAGGCGTAATCTTCTATCTATAGGGTGAGCGATTACAAAGAATAACTCGGTGTGCTCCAACATCGCAACGGACAAGACAGAAGTGATCTCAGTTAAATCTCCCTCACGCGCCCAGAATCCCGTCCTTTTTTCAGCTACTTAGATCCACTCCCCATTCCTGATGTCGTATGTTCGTACGTTAGAAGTCGTCTACGACGACAGTGCCGGTGCAGTTGATAAGGAAGACATCAACAAGGGTTATGGCGGTACGATGCGTTAACGTGACGTATTCTTCTCCACGACACCTAAGAACAGGTGACTAACCTAGAAACAACTCGCCCCAGGCCAGTACGTCTATCTTCGGCCCCAATATACATCCAACCGCAACGAAGCCGCCTGCGGCTTTTCGCTATACACTACCTATGTCGAAGATCTCTGCGCGAACGACATCTCCAAAGGCGACGGCCACGACCTCTACCGCTATATTAATGTGTACCATAAGCTCGACAATGAGGGAACGAGGGTCATCGGGTCTGTGTACCTTCGAGAGGAGAGGATGGGGGATGGTCAGACTGATGACCTGAATAAAGATAGGGGTGGGAGGGATTTGTATCTCTGTTGGAAGTACGCGGACTAAGGTAGGAGAAAAAGGAGGTAATGATTAGTTAGACCAACGTCCGATATCCATTCTGAGGCACCTTACTTTTTTGACCACCAGAAAGCTGCGTTAAAGTAACTGGTGGTCTTTTGTTTTGCGCTTGCAAATCAAATCAGCCTATGTACAGAATAGTGATGGAAATGAATTCGTATGGAATTTACTGCTTTCGAATTATATATGGTATGAAAAGTGGGGAAATACGAGACTGGAAATAAAAACTTGCCCTCGAAAACGGGAATGCGGAGATATACGAAATTCAGTTCAACCACTACTATCTAAAGATTTAGGGCTTTGTATGGAGTCACCGGCAGAGACAGCCGCCTTTGCAAGCAGCCGGCGGTGGTGTCTGTTCATGTCGGGTGCGTGCGGGAGCAGCGGGTAAGTGGAGCAACCCCCCCGCTCACACGGGCTGCTTAAGGCACAAAAGGCAGCCGGGACTGGCAGAATCCGGAAGGGCAGGTACGGGGCGCATGGAAAACACCACCTGCAGGTATCAGCGCTACCCACCTGCATTGCGTAGCTATCGGAACCCCTTTAATGGGCCGGTAGTGTCAGATATAGGGGAGATCAGTTTTGTTTTGTATTAGGCTAATTGCGTGTATTATAGCACGCGTACAGCTTTTAAGTAGCCTTAGCCCCGGAATATATATACGCCGATCAGTAGGTAGCCTTTCCTAGAAGGAAACGATATGCACTTTATCCTCGGAAATCTCCATAGGTATTGTGGTCTAAAAGTTATAAAGAGAGCGCAAAGGAAGTTAATTCGGTAGGCCTGCAACCTGTTTGAGAGCGCAGAAGCCGGTAATTTGAATTGCCCTTTTAGGTAACTGTCTATTAACTTATTTGATCCTCGGTCGCGATCCCAGATTGAGGCCTATACGACCCGATCTGCCTCTGTACGGGGTCAATGACCATATATTTAGGTACCAGAAGGGGTCCCTGGCAACTTCGCCTTATGCTAAGTACTTATTCATAATATCAGCGTGTAGCACGAAGTCCGGCTGCATTAAATTAAGGACCTGTCTCAACCTCCACACTACATTGGCCATTTCACCCCAGTTAGATTGACCTCACTGAATCGTTAATCGTACTTACTGCACTTAAATGCTTTTTGTAACCCCATGGGATCTCGCCCGTACTAACTAACGGGACTATAACATGAACTGTACTTTGTTGATTGTACCTTTAAAGCTTGTTGCGTTGTGCATAATGTTTATTACTATCTTCGCTTGCGGTTTATTAATTAGTACGCGCGTCACATTAATTAAATCTGTCTTATTGTTCAACGTTGGCGATTCGATCGTGGTGTTAATGGCTTTTGCGCCATTCGTCTGTAATACCAGCACGGCATGCCGCGTATTGGTAGAGGTATCGACGGTGACCAGGCTAGCACTTAGTCTGTATGGGTGCCGAAAATGATTAACGGTGGGGTTGCCGGAAAGCGTTTAGGTACGGTAAGATTAACAATTCAGCGAGGTCAATCTAACTGGAGCGGGACGCTAGACTCGGATTCTGGATGCCCCAATCAACGATGATGAGGGTTGACGGTAATTTCAGCTTTGGAACAATCCAATGGAACATCAGGTGCATCTTAATCCACCTCGGTAGCTCAGCTGCTGAAGCGACGCTACTGAAAACGTACTTGACCTGCCTGGTTCAAGTGCGAGAAGCATCGCATGCTTCTTTGTCTTTACAGCGAAGCGTTCTGCTTCGAACCCAAGTGTTCACACCAATCGTCCATCACACACCTAGAACGGGGCATCAAGCATGTCAGTCGCGGCACTGAGGCGGTCGAGGGATCTTTCCCACCAAACTGATATCATGCTTGAGTCGCATTCACCAGCCACAGAACAAACGCGCTCGGGCCTCATCGGACGAGTGCTGCGACGCAACACGCTGAGCAAGTCTAACCGGCAACTCTCTTCGCCCGAGCAGAGAGTGCCCCAGCAGCCCGAGATGACGCACAACAGTGATAACTGGGGTAATACGATGTCAAGCCGCCCGCAGCAGCAATCAGTCAGTGATAGCAAGCCGCTGCCCCCACCTCCAGACGCGGCACCAACGAACCCGAAACCGACTTTGCGGTCCCGCTTTAACAAGGGATCGGGATCAGGCAATGCCCTTGAGCCTGACAGGCCGAGAAAGTCTTTTGTTCCCCAGCATGCCGCCTCGGACTTTTCTCGTATGCCCCTTTCACCGCGAGATACCGCGACCTACGTCCATGATCCTCCCACCAAAAGCGATCGCAGGCCCATACCTCATCCACCCCCGCCTGCGCCTGCCCAAGGGGATTTCTTCGTGAGAGGCCGGATATCTAGTGGGCATTGTGCAGCGTACATTAAGGACGACGACCCGAAAAGAGCGACGCGGGAGGAACCGGAAGAACCGGAAGGCCCGTCCGACTACGAGCTCTTCATCCAACAGGCGCAGGAGGAGGACCGCCACTACCGAGAGCAACTGCTCCGCATCATGTCGCAGCGCACGGGAACCGAGGCCCAGCCGATAAGGCATCCGGACCTCAGCACCGGCGTATTCAGCTGGCAGCGGACGGCGGCGAAGCGCCAGAAAGCCGAGGAGCAGAGGCGGACCTGGGGAGGCGAGAGTTCCTCGCAGAACTTACCTAGAGAAAGGCGAAATTCTGACGCGGGACCTTCTAGCCGCGATGGTGATGGCGGAGACACCTCGGGCCTCAGGAAGAGAGGAAGTCGTCGTGCGAGTCTGTCGAATATCAAGAAGACCATCGCCAACTACATCAAGCCTCCGAAGCCCCCTAGCACGCATAAGGAGTAGTCCGGAAATCCCGGTGAACGCGGCTGAAGAAGTCTTAACTGTGCACGGCGGAAGCGGCGACATCAGATTGGTTGGGCTCAGCCTGGTTTTCAATTCACTGATACGCAACTCTCGAGAAGACAAGTGGTTATAGATTCCCTAGTTCTCCGACGATGACATTTCTTATCTGTGTATAGTACACCTGCGCTTCCGGCGTCCGATTCACAGTCTCAACGAGCCACACCACATCTATTGAGGAATACTCACAGGACTCTATGTCATTGCTTATATAAACCTTGCGGATCGACGCATCCACTAACTTGCTCATGATGCATTCGACGACAGCAAACAAACGGGGGCAGACGAATGCCGGAAGCTCACAGTTCATAGTGATGATCACACCGAATATGCATGAATTGAGGCAGAACGCATGGGGGCTCGAGTGGGCGCAACTCATACACTTAAAATCCAGCCTCGTTGCGTCATGATACCGCCACAACAAATACTGCACCGTGCTGAGTTGGGCAGAGTCGCGCAAATGCTAAGGGTGCACGTCATGTCTCAAAGGTTTTTGGCGATTGTGCACGACAATCAGATGGTCCCTCGAATTCATGAGTCGCGTCCTAAGTCTATCTGGCTAGACGAAACAAACGCCTAACTCTGGATTTCGAGTTTACCATCTGTTTGCGTTGTGCACCGAGCACGGGATGCCGAATGCCCATTGTCTGGGCACACACACCACAGGGTTATCGATTACCTGCAGCCCCCTTGCAGCCGGGCAGGGGTGGCGATTGGGTCGAGGACTCCTTGTTGCCGTCACACAATGCTCAGCCCCTCGGCTTCCTGCAGATTTGCCTCGTGGTCGCCTTCCATTCCTCAATTGTCGCTGCGGGCACTAGCGATGCCGAGTCGAACGACCTTTCGAGACCCCAACTGAAATACATAACCGACGTTGCTCCCTCTAATTATGCGATGTAACGTCCGACATATCTGAGGGCCATCTACGCCTCCGTTACATCGTATCGTCATCCGTTCGAGAGACTTTCCCTTCGTAACAGCCGCCGCACCGCCGCACGTCTCACCTAGGCATTCACCCGCCCACTCGACAGACACTGGACGAAGCAACAAGCGAAAATCTAGTATGATGAGCCGCTCGATTCCGCGCGACAGGCGCCCGGCCCTGCAGCAGGGCTACGAGCAGCTCTGCGTCTGGCTCAACTACGACGAATCGACGAAGCACCACGTACGGCACCTCCTCAACAGCGAGTACATCCGGCCGTTCTTCCGCGAGTACTGGCGGGACTACCTCGAGGCGGAGGACGTCGTCGAGGACATCGGGTGCGACGAGCTGTTCGGGTGGCTGCGGGAAACGAACGCGTTCCGCCAGCCAAAGTACTACGGCGGCGGCGGCGGCAGCAGTAGTAGCGGCAAGGGCACCGGCGGCATAAACAAGAAGGGTTGGACAGCCCTCGACCATGCCGCCCGCTTCGTCGTCCGCGTGCTCCGCTTCAGCTGGGACAACGATGGCGAGTGGTCCCATGGCCGCTTCGACCCGGACGCCGACGCCGACGGCGAGAGCGACCTCGAATTCTACCAAGTCTGGGCCGTCCTGCGCTACCTCCAGGCTGAGTGGGAGGCCGCCAACCTCGAGGCCTGGGACAACAGCAGCCTCAACGCGACGTTCGCGAGCCTCATGGTCAGTCGGCTGTGAGTGCTGAGTTTGGCGGAGGGCGAGGTTTACGGGGGACAGCGGTGATGGCGTCCTCTTTGTTTTCTACTCCCAGCTTGATGGTTCCGGGATTCGGGGGCTCTGGGGGGCTGACCGGATGGTGTTGGGGGATATTGAAAGCGATGATATGGCAGTGAGAATTCGGATTGATATCGGATATTTCACGGATTTACGACATTGCATTTTATTCTTCTCGGTGGTTGCGAACTCTGTCTGGTCAGCGATGGAAAGAAGCCGCTGAGTTGGCATGTCAAGAGAGAGACGTGATACCAAAGCTCGTTTAGGTGCGCATCGTCACACAATGCTCGCCAAGCCTTTATGTCATATAGAACGTGAGAGCCCCCAACCAACCGAAATGCTCC